>UELU01138305.1:0-17656 GCA_900490025.1 Megastigmus dorsalis | reverse complement strand
GTATACATTTTAAAGATGACACTCTGTAAAAGAGTAAATCATTGTTTGATATCGACTATACCGTTCTAAAGTGAAAACATTAAATTCCATTCTCTGGGAAAGATTAAATTTATTAATTTACTCTTTTTAAAGTATAAACTACATTTTTCTACTATAGTAAAGTATGAATTTATAATTTTACCCCTTAGTAAAGCGTAAAATATTAGTCGACTCAAAACTCTACGCTTGTAAAGTAGAAAATTGAAAATTTACTCTTTATATTAGAGTAAACAAACTAATTTACTCTCTTATAAGAGTAAACTATGAACTTTCTCTCAGACAAAGTAGAAAATTAACGTTTCACGCTTTACACATGGAGTAAATACTATATTTCTACAATTTAGCGGCAAATTTTACTCTTTAGAGTTTAGAGTGTACGTTTTAGTAACGCCAGAATAATGTATATGAACACCGTATATTAAAAAAAAATTTTTTCCTTATCTTAAAGACAATTTAAAAAATTTTTAATCATAAAAATACAAACTTTTCAAATTTAAAAATTTTTTATATTTATTTTTTGTATAGCATTACTATTATATTTTATATTTTAACATTATTTGCATCATGACTTGAAAAGGGGACAAAATACTATGTTTAAAATTCATTATGTATTAACAGTTTATGTACATGATTTGAGAATATTGTGTGACTTGCACGTCATGTACGGTCTTAACGAAAATTTATAAACTTTGTATAAATAATTCCCCACAGTCATTTTACTAAAAACAAAAAAAAAGACACATATTGAAGGTCTAACTGACTCATTTATGTGAAAAAATTCTCTCTTTTCAAGCATTTAAGGGTCTTACAGGGTTAATGGGCACAGTAACTACCTCATTTACCCTATACAGTTAGTTTTGTTCAATTAATATTTTTTTAAACTATTAAAATTATAAAAATTTAAATAACATTTAACATTTTACGTAAATATACCTTCGAAAATCTATTAAGATGGCCGGCCATGAGAATAGTGACAAAGTGCAAAAACGATTCGGACACAACATGATTTTTCAAAATACATTTTTGATATAAGAGTCCAGTAAACTTTCTTTGTGAACTTGTGGAATTTTTGAAAAATATCTATAAACATAAAAAATACAGACGTTTGAAATTTCTTACGACGTCATACCGTATATGCGGCATTCTTTGAAGGTAACTACAGTCTGACGACATCAAAGAAACTTTGAAAGGCTATAACATTTCAAATTTAACAATATTTCAAAATTTCAAAAAAGATTACCTGTCTTCTTGGATTTTTCATTCCAAAAGTGAACACCTAAAAAAATTATGTTAAATCCGAAATGATGTGAAAAACGCTCAAGGATATAGATAATTCTACACCTAAATATAAATCATGGAAATTGTATGATTAATTAACTTGCAAAACGAGAAATATTCCAAACAGCATCAGCTGTCTTGGACAATGGGAAACTGAAATATAACTTTTTGAAGTGTGGGACTTTACAAATTATATAATGTCTAACTGTATTTAAAGGGGTGTCAAAGTCCTACAGTTACTCAAACTGTTTTACCGAACGGATATGAATAATTAGCAATAATTAAATAAATAGGTAAAATTATGCAAATCCCAAATACCGGTGCACTTCGTCTATTAATTATATATCTTCTAGCAAAATTTCAAGTGAATATTTCAACGACACCTTCAAAAATTTCTGCACTGAAAAAATAAGTATTTGTACCGAAATGAGTGCATTTTTTCGGTGCAGAAATTTTTAAGGACAATAACTTAGGTGTTGAAAACGTATGCATGATGTAAAAAAGATCACGGCCTTAGGCTAAGTTCAAATGTATTCATCTGTAAGTATTAATCACCTTCAAAGTAAACATTCGTGAAATAATTCTAAATAAATATTAAATATCTATCGATCTCCTCTAGTGAAAGAATCTGTACTAATATGGGGATTAAAAAGAATATATTGCATACAAAACTATATAAGTATGCATTTATTTACCTCAACTCCTGCCAATGTGTATGATATTAGTCCAATCTATATCAGCAAATTACATTCAACTGTACAACAAATTTGTAACAGACTATGTTACATATCAATATACAGGTTGAGACACTTGGCAGATATAAATTATACGTCCTTTTAAAATACGCAAATCCTTTAAACACTTGGAGAAGATTGGAGTAATAATCAAGGATTGACTTATATACACTTTCTAAGAAAGAAGAAAATAACGATTTAATGAAGCCATTAAATATCTATTGTAGTGACAGATAAAAAACCTATTTATAAGTTACTTAAGTAGTTTATTTAATTCAATAAGTTCGTTTTCTTTATAGAGCAATAAATCAACACAACATTTTTTTTTCTCATCTTTTTCAGAATAAGGAACCTCAATACAGTAGCCCTTAAATTACAATTTCATAGTGTAATATAGTTAAGTTCATTATTGCAAAATCTAAAATTATTTGACTTCATTATAAGACTTTTTTTATAAGATACAGAAAATACAAGATATATTTACTCAAATTTACCTTGTATATTTTATACTAATTTTTATCCATGACATAGGTACAGTTAATAAAATAGAAATAAAATAGATTTTATTTTTCTTGCTTATGTACTGCATTTGCGTATTACAAGAGTTCTTTGATACGGCAACAATACAATATATATCTTGTCAATAATAAAGTCACTCAAGTATGTTGCTAGCATGGTACAATATTCTTTAGAGAAAAAATATTATTTAAAAAATTCAAGTTTTCATAGTATTTGATTAAAAATGTAAATTCTGAAAGATTTACGAATACACGAATTCATTAAATTTTAAAATTTGAATATAATAATTATACCAGTTGTTCTAAACGTTGTGAAGCTATAAGTAATTATTCCTTTTGTAAAAGACTATATCGTAAAGTGCTATATGCAGGAACATCATTTATACATGTAATATTCGAATGATAATTAATAATTTACCATGTATTGCGCAGAATTTACGTTAACATGAGTTATTTTGTAAGTCACGCGGCAGTTAAAGTAAAATCTGTTCTTTTCCCTTCCAGTTAGGTTTAGAATGCTTTCTTAATGCGTAATATTGCTTGTGTAAAATGTATTTTTCAGGTGTATCCTTTTTATTACAAAAATAAAAGGGTTTATCAAGATTAACATATTTCTAATTTTATTTAGAATGTAAAATATATTGTGGTATTATTTTGCGATTCTAAAAAAGGATTTTATATTTTCACGTAAACGCAAGTATGGATTTTGCAATACCTCAATCTTGGCAGACGCTCATAAAATTAGAAAGGTTTATAGGGACAAGTCCTTACCAAATCGGAAATTCCAAAATAGTGATTCGTATTTTTATAATATTGGTGCTGTTATCAGATATTATAATTCTGGTAGATTACATATCTTTTACTTGTATGGCATGTTATTTATCATAGTAGAACCATTCCATTTTTAAACCGGATTCAAAAAATATTCACATGTTAAAATTTTACTGAAAGTTTTAAAAATATGTTTGTTTTTCAGAGAACAGACTATTTAAAAGGTTTCAAACCTCAATTATTATTCATCTTTTTTATATGAAAAATTTCTTAATATAAGACTTCATTATAAGCTTTTATAAAATTAATTAACAGAAGTTGATACATTAATACCAGTTTAGAACTATAGAACACCGAATAATTTTTGGCAGATGTTCGGAATCCAATATAAAGCGGATCGTCTATCAATTACACTCGAAAATATATTAATAAGTTTAATCGCAGTGGGCGCTATGTTGGCTTTAACACTACCTTGCATATATGAAAATGAGGTATATATTTTATATTGTATAAACATTTAAATATTTTGGTGATTTGATCATTTTATTTTGAATGATATTGAAATATTTCCAGAGAAAGATATTTTATGACCAAGTAGCTGTAGATTGGAAAACAATCACTAATGTAGAAGAAAGTAAGATATTACAGGATTTTACAAAAAACGGACTCAGGTTTATCATACAACAATCGTGTAAGAAAAATAATAATTCGTATTTTGTAACTTGTACAGTTTTTTGGAATTTTCATGCAAACCGTCTTTCAATTCTATTTATAGAGCTAGCCTCTACTTTAATAATTGTACTTATATGTTCTTAATTGTGATAATATTTATTTGAAAATAAGATAACAAATATTTTAATAATATTGTGTAGCATCGTTTTGCGGGTCCATTGGTCTATATCCTTGTATACCTACTGCAAAAATGTGGATATCGTATTATCTGGAAGCAAATAGAACTAATTTTAAAAAAGAACTTCCTTATCACGGTGAATACTTTGTTGATGAAGATGAATACTATTACTATTTAATATTCCACGGCATTATAAGTTTTTCATATGGCTTGATCATTTATTTGAGTTACGATTACTTTTACGTTATGGCCGTGTATCACACTTGTGCTCTTATAACTATTATGGAGTAAGTTTAAATTTTCAAACCCTACTAGTAAGCACGAAATTGTTAAAGAAACGATTACATCAAACCTTATTCAAAACTAGAAAACTCATCTCACAATATTCGAATTATATTATATAGTTTCTGAAACATAATGATGCAAATGTCTTTAAGTAAACGCAATAGTCTTTTCAAATTTTTTGCTGATAACGAGCTCCTATGCCAAGTAATCAAGTCATAAAAAAAAATATTTGGATTGAATAAGCATAATTTATACATTTATATTTTTAGAGTGCGCTTCAATCGAGCTACGAAAATAATAACTAAAGCTAAAGGTTGTCTAATAAATCCTACAACAGCTCAAATCTTATCGAAAAACTGTTTAATAGGGGCAATTGAGCTACATCGTAAAGCTTTAGGGTGAAATTAAAAAATTAATATTAGAAATATTATCAAACAAAATAAATCAGTAGTAAATTAGCATAGAAAAGGTATAGACAGTGAAATATTCTAAAACCCATGCATTATTTAAATTTTAGAAATATCAAATTTATTGAAAAAGTGTATAATATTACCTGGTTTTTACTTATCATTATGGACATGTTTTTTTTCGCAAGTTCAGTAACTTTAGTACGTATTACCAATTTATCAATCATTTTATTCTTTTAATATAGTTTTCACTTTACCAATATTAAAAAGGGATGCGGAGATAAATAAATTAGTGACAAAAAATATTATAAGTACCTATCTGAACTTAATAATAGTTTTTTTTAATATTACTTAAAAAGTCCATTGTTATGCAGTAGTTTTAGGAACATACTTAGTATATGGTTAAGAAATTGTGCCACTTTAATATTTTTCCTTTCTGCTTGTGCAGATCTTAGTAGAGAAGAGTACCACCGAACAAAATCTGCAATATGCATCAAGTTTTTTGGGAAAGATAGTACATTTTTATACGATTTTCTGGCCAGCTCAAATGATTTTGAACCTTAGTTCGTCAATAACAAATTACTGGTAAGTGTGAATTTACAAATTCTGTAAATCTAGAGATGACTTCTTCAAGACAAAGTTACAAATATGTATGTTGCAGTTACAATTGCGAGTGGTTCAAGCTGCCAAAAGAGTCCAAAAGTATAGTACACATAATTATGACAAGAAGTATGCGGCAGAGTCAACTAACTGGTGGTAAAATATTCATTTTGTGCATGGAAACTTTTTCCCAGGTAAGCTTTAGTGAAATACTTTAGTATAAGCTTTAATGTCAAACTTTAGGTTATTTTATTAAAGAAAATTATTTTTCAAGACCTTAAAAATGGGCTGTTCGTATTTTACTATGTTTACAATGAAGAATGAATAGTGATAAATCAACAGTCTAGTCTATGAAAAATCCGTTATGACATTTAATTAGTATTTTAATTAGTAAATCCCATAATATCCTCGGAAATAAAATAAGAGATATAATTGTAATACTATAAATGATGGTGACCAACGATGAAAGCATCATTTTTCTGAAACTTCTGTATTAATTTTAATAAATAATCTCTCCCATGCACCAATAATCTTTGATATTCGCTCGATTTTAAATATATACATTTTTATTCTTTTCATTTGACCCACAAAATCATTAATCCAAACTCACTGATGAGACTTTCTTGATAAACCAAAAACAAAAGGTGTTCATTCAACCCATTCCTACTTAATCTAATGGATGGACTCACCCCTATTTATGGTATAGCGCGATGTACAAAACCAGCTTGAAGCCCCGGGAAGGCTTTTATTAGGCACGAGATGTAACGTGTCACGAAATGTTCTCCTCGTTTTTCATCGAAAGAGAACATCCAGCAAACGGGTCGAAACGAAGTTCAGACAAACACACATGCTCCCTTGAATCTAGGATGTTGCGTGGGCAATTGCGGATATTAGATAGGCTTATGACTTTAGGATACAAAGTTGAAGCACGGTACATTAGCTAAGAATGAAAGTGAATAATAAACTAGTATGTATTATCTAATCGTAGTATCGATGAGAGACATACAAAACTATAATAATGAATGAAGGTAATGGTATATTTGATTTCAAGCACAAAGTGTGCCAAATTACAGCTATGTAAAAATCTTATTTTGAATAAATTGTAAATACTTGTATCGTCACAAGCGTCAGTGGCTATATCGATGTAAAAGTAATGTAACGGCGAGTTTGTGTGCGTTCACTATTCATTAGACTAATTACGTAAGTGATTTAATAACATCATAATAATATAACGGATTTTTAGATTATATTATAAATAAGAAAACAAAACAATGAAGTGAACTTTCTAATATCTATGCGAATTCTTGAACCACTTGGCAATACAGAATATTCCGTTAAATTTTAACAATATACTGGTTAAAGTTAATAAAACTTACAATTCAAAAGTATTTCAGTATTATTCCTACATATTTTGGCCATACGTTGCATATGCATAAGTCATCTCATAATACATTAATAACAAAATCCAGTTTAACGCTGTTGGTTTGAATCTTGACAACTTAAATGCCTTAAAAATTAAATTGTTTCGAAAATAATCTTTAAAATAATATTAATATTATGAGAGTGGTACACAATATTAAATAACGCTTTAGCACCTACATTGAATATTAATGGAAAAATCTCTAGTACTGACCACAAAGAGAATAGAGCTACTGTACAATCTATTCGCATGTGAATTAGATTGGTTTTTAGCTCAGACACGCGTTCTCCTTTCATCCACAGCTTTGCGCTTTATTACAATGGCAAGTATTTCATTTCACTGTATATGCTGTGCGAAAACTTGGCGAGCCAAATAAGCGCCTCGTATACACGGAGAGAAAAATTATAAAATAATTACCGTTAAATTCTGGTTAATAATTGGACAAAATGCATTTACGGGCATATTTACGATTAAATTTCATAACTATTACCGTGAAGTATCAAATTATTATTTTATTGTCATTTACATTTTACCGTGAAGTTCTGGTAAATTTTAATACCATATATTTTTTACCGTGAAAAAAGTGAAAAAGTATCCTAAATACATATAAATTTTACCGTGAAATCCCTATAAATTTTACTATGCCGCAGAGTTAGCTCAAGTCTGAAATGACGGTAAACAAGGTTAGGTCGTTCCTTCCGTTCCGCGATTGTTTCGTCCGACTTGGCGCGAGACCAATTACTCTGCTTAACCTTAAAATGGTGATCCCAGAACCAGAGGTTGAACTCGATAGGAGATTTTAAATTGATGTATTATCAATAATAAAAATTAATAAAACAATTAATACCGTCGTATCTTTTACTATGGGCCCTGACAGCTGAAAAACATAGACCACAGCGCACAAATATTAGCATTGGTTAGTATACCTATATAGCTCTAAACACAACATACAAGAATACACAAGATCTTGTTCTTCATATCTATAGATATACTGACCAATGCTAACCTTGTGTGCTGTGGTCTGTGTCTTTTTAGCTATCAGGGCTCTATATAGTCAATAAGTAAATTTTTAGTCTTTGATTGTTTATAAATTTTATTAGATTTTCATATTTTATTTTAATTGTCAAATTTTTATACAGATAATTTGCAATTTTCAATTAAATGAAGTATTAAAAATAATTCTTAATAAATTTTAATTTCTAATGTAATTTTTACATGTAATTTTTACCCTGAACTTCACGGTAAAATTTACTAGAATGGCAGCTCGTTCCACGTTTACATACTTCAGGGTAATTTTTATCCTGAATTTAAGGTTAGTTTATATACAATATTTCTCTCCGTGTATAAGACGAGCAAAAAGGCTATATGCAGAGTATATGTGCAGTGCGAAACAATCGTCCTTAACCGTTTGGCGGCTTCTCATTCAATTAAGTGTTCCCGGCTGCACTCGCGAGCGCATATACGTGTACTGTTATACTATTTGTGACAGTGTTAGTTCATCGCATTGAAGATTGGCATGGAAAGGTGCAGTTTATCTGGTATGTCACGAGTGAAAATTTTCCGCACAATTGCGAAACTACTATTTTCCCGAGTGGGTAATAAGGAATAATTGGAACAATAAAGTGCTCGAATGCGAAAAGAAACTATAATGAATCACATGGTGTTCGTTGTAGGTACTTGACGATTACTTATTACTTATTATTACTAAGATTAAGAACTCTGATGCATCCGATATAGATAAACAAAATAGTTAAATATTATATAAATATATATAGAAAACGATGAAAAAGAGCAGTCCTGGTGCACCCAAAAACTTGAAAGACGCCGCTTAATTATAGCGATCCACCCTATATCTATTTATTGTCCTCCTGTCATATATCTATCTTTTATCATCCCTAAAATACGATTTCATATGTATGAGCAAGAAATAAATTTCACCCTCGTGTAATCTTTTCAGGTTCGCGCGAGGGTAAAATCATTTTCCCGCACTAGTATCGAATACTATCCTTTGGATATCTCAAAATTCTGACGTGATAGGACAATAATTCTGTAGCCAGATTCGGATTCAGCATCGAAAAGTACATTGAAAATAACTATTCCGGTTTATGTTTCTTTTTTTTTTGTGAAGGTCTGTGTAATTAGTACCTTTTATTAGTAACAAATTGTAATAGCTAGAAGTTTTCAAGAGTACTCTTCATGATTTTTCAAAATTTTTCGGTGCAGCAAGCTTGATTGTACGCGATAGAAGATCTGACGGTGCAACTGTACAAGAAAAAGATCATTTCTACAATACAATATCATTTATTGATTTTAAATTAATGATTATGCACTCGTTCCTATTATATAACAACGTCAAATAATATTTTTGATTATTTTCTTTCGAACGAAATGTCACGTAATGGAGCATGACTTTTATGGATAAAGGTAAACGTAACCAGGCGCGCAAAGGAATGAGAGTGCGAATAAAAAGAAGCGGAAATAACGACGGTGCGCATGGGGGAAAGCAAAGAAGGAGACTTGAATTTGCAAGAAGGCGCGCCGACTTGAGCGTCTGGACAAAGTCTCAAAGTCGCGTTGGGTGACATCGTCGTTGAAACAAGATCTTATTCTCTTTCTACCTCTCCCTTTTTCTCTCCTTTTTTCTTTTCCTCCTCGTCATGTGCATCGCAGACCAGACACTGATATGCATTCCGTACTTCGAATTATCGCCTTATGATGCCTTCTCATTCCTTGGTGGCTTTGTTTATTATCCGTGCATCTCGTAAGTGATATTCTTTTTTCAATATTCTTTTCATTGGCTCTTACGCTTGAAATACATTTTTATGTCAATTATAGTCTTATGGAAAAGAACAAATAATAAACATATTTAGTTTATAAATTATAATAGCGTTAAAATAGAAATTTTATTTTATTACGTATTTTTTAATTTAAAAATTTCCTTTGATGTTTCAGAATATGATACTAAATTATATTGTACATGTTATTTCAATTGCAATTTTCAAGTGTGTTTCTACAGTGATTTCCTACTTTTCACGACGTAAGATCAATAGAAAACCACTAATAGCGAAAATTAAACCTTCTTGATCTCACTTTTAAATATGCAAATTATAGACAATTTTGACATGCATTGCGTGTTAAACCCTTTTCTGCACCTCATGAAATTCTAAACAGCCTTAAGTTCTATTGAGGCCGTTCTATATTAAATTGCAGCTTGCAAATAGAGAGCATAAATATATATTTTACATGAGCCGTATGCTGGCGCAAAACTACGATAATTAAATCGAATTTCAGTATTATTACCGATAATGTCTTTCTGGGGGTGAATGTTTCAATGAGTACTGTAAAAGGGAAATTTTACTGCAGTCGAGCGATGGCTATGGAGAGATGTGATGTAAAATTTGTTGTTAACAAAAATTGTGTAACTTAAGTTTTTAAGTATTTTTAAAATAAGTTTAGAAATTGCAGAAATTATTTTATAGACGTTCATTTAAATTCAGGTTCATTCAAATTATTTAAATTAAGTTCAGAGAATTCAGATCACCTACTTGAGTATGGAACTTCTTCAAACTCACTACTGGAAATTAACAATTTTTTTACAGAAATTGATAGGTCTTTGGTTTTTTCATAGTAATTGGAAGAACTATATTGCGTGGATTTACGTATATGGCTTCACATTTTCATTTATGATTGCAATGGTGAGACCATGATAATTTTACAATAATTTATAATACCCTGAAAATAACTTTTTATTCTACCGGTGAGAAACGAATTTACAGGGCAGAAGACTTTATAAGGAAATAGGTGTCAACATAGAAATTGTTATTGAAAATGTTATTGGCGAAATGTATCTGAGTATAGTATTTTCGAAATTAACATTGACTGTCATTTATAAGAACCAGGTTTGCTTCTAACTGATTATTTATAAATATCGTACAAAATAATTCACTATGCTTATACTGCCGCTTATTTTAGTGTCAATTTTCCTTACGAGTTCACTTTTATTGCACGAATTTTATGATACCATCGACCACGTGCCAATAATGGTTTGTTGCTGCTAAAATTAATTAATTTTTTCCACTCTTTCCATTTTACACGTACTTTGCGTCACCACTTATCGCTTAACATAGCGAAATCATTTATTTCCTCAATATTTATAAAAATTATCAATTCATTAAATATATTCTAAACTTAAAAGTGTGAAAAATTGAAATTAAACGTGTAGAATTGTTCTTTTTCCCTTCATAAAAGATTAAAAGATGCAATTTAATTCTGAAAGAAAAGATTGATAGGTTTCAAACTTTATGAAAATAGATTTCATATATTCACGCTTTATACCTTTCAGTTAAAATATATCTATGAATTAATGGCAAAAGATTGGAAAATGATAAATGATCCAGAAGAAATGAAGGTAATGCAGAAGTATATGGAAGCTGGACGTAAAATTATTACAGTATATTCAGGTATTATTAAAAGATATAAAAAGAGTATTTGGCGGATTCCATTCACATTCATGCACGCTCGCAGATCAAATTTTTTTGCCTGAAATCTATAAGGATATCTTAATCATAGTTAAGCGTAACTCGAGCTGTTGCTCGAAATTTTTAATTTTCTCTACAACCAAATCAAAATTAGACGTAAAAATAGAGATCAACAAGTTTAAAAAGTACCCCGCTTTTATCCTTCAAAGATAATTTTTAGTTCAACGATCAAGATTTATCTTATCGTGTTTATTATCTATATGGAAAACTAAAAAATAACAATTGTTTTCAAATGAGAATTTTTCAGAAACTATTATATATTTTTCTCTAAAAATTTATTATGATTTTACACATAAAAAAACTAAGTTTATTTTATGTTTAAATATATTAGTAAATGTGATAGTAAATAGGTAGAGAGAAGGTATAACTTTTTGAATAATAGTAGATAAGCTGGGAGGATTCTGGGCCAGGAGGGTTCCGGATTAGGGCGCTTCTTGACCAGAGGGGATTCTAGGCCAGAAGTGATTCTGGACCAGAGGGGCCTACAATTGTGCGAAGGTCCAATTGGCACCGTAATGCACAGCAACATCGCTGCCTCCCGCCACATCAGCGCCGGCTGCGCAATACCGCGAGCTGTCATCAGAGGAAAGATAACACTGGCCCGCAAAAAAAAAACAAAGTACCCTGAACTTTAGTTAAAACCGCTTTATTCCTACGTATTTTGGCCTTCTAATCACGAATTTGACATAAAATAGGGATCGTTCTACGTATTTTCGAGATAACTAAGAAAAAAACGAGTTTCGAGATATTTTAAATTACGAAGTTAAAAACTAATTTAATTATTTTAGCAAGTGGCATTATAAAGTACTTAGTACATCCTTCAAAATCCATTTTGAATCACCTCCATACGATTTTTTGTCGCCGAGATATGCTAATTTAAATTTACAAAACGTATTTCAAGAGCAAATAAATTGAACAAGCAAGAATTGTTTTCAATGCTCGTGAACTTTCAGTTGGCATATCTCGGAAACAAAAAATCGTATGGAGGTGATTCAAAATGGATTTTGAAGGGTGTAAAGTATGATGTACTAAGTACTTCATAATAAAACTTATTAAAAAAATGAAAAATTGTTTTACTTCGTAATTTAAGATATCTCGCAATTAGATTTTTTTGAGTTATCTCGAAAATTCGCAGGATGACCCCTATTTTTCATGTCAAATTCGTGACTAGAAAGTCTAAATACGTAGGAATAAGGTGGTCTTAAATAAAGTTCCGGGTACTTTTTTTTGTTTGTGGGCCTGTGTAATCTATTTAATAATTGTACATATAAGTACTGCAATCAAATAGTATGTGTAAATGTCCCTTTTATCTCCCTTCGTTCTTGGGATATGAGCAAATTTTCAAAATTCCCTTTTTTGAAATTGTTTTTTCTTGCACCAGTCGATAGCTCTGGCTGAGTAAGTGCTCCTATAGGTACACCCCAAAAATTTTGTCCGTTTTACTGTATATTGCTCCGTTTTCAGGATACGAGCAAATTTTCAAAATTCACTCTCCCCTCATTTTGAAAATGTTTTTTTGTTGCACCAGTCGATAGCTCTGGCTGAGCTCTTATGTATATTTCTTACGATATTAAACATTATGAGAGCTTCAATAATCTTCAACGATCTTTCGATAAACTTAAGAAGTAATATTAGACTTTGATTCATCGAATAAATGTTTTATTTCGGTAAGCTTTGAAATAAAGTAGAGACAAATAATTTAATTCAAACTTTTTTTTTATTCGTATTTAATATTTTGCTTCATTCATTAATGTTACGGATTCGTCGTTTACTCTTCGATCTGTCTAATTGTGCGCCTTCCGACAAGATTTGAAAAATCTCTAAGATAAATGATGATATAATGAAAATAGAAGTTTAAAATTTGGTTTATTAGTTTTGTACACAAAGTATAATTAAACATATATTAATTATATCTTTTCCCATGTTATTTAAGGTTGTATAGGCTATACCATCAAATCCAAAAGTTAGTCAAATTTAAAAATTAAGCTTTTATGATTTGAAAGTATATTTTTATACAGAGCTATACTAGTGTTGAAGATCGGAATTGGTTAAAATTGATTTAAATGTGTTTTAAAGTATTTTCTGACTATAAAAGCCGGAATGAAAAGTCAAAAAGTCACATGCGCTGCAAATCAACTTACCCACCATCAGTGTCGAACAATATTTTATACCGCGAGAGCCTAAAAATCATGTCAAAGTTGCGATTTTTAGGTTAGTGTGGTATAAAAAAGATTATCAAAAAGAGGGAGAAGGGAATTTTTAAATTTTGGGGGTGTACCTATAGGGGGGACTTGCTTAGTCAGAGCTATCGACTGGTGCAAGAAAAAAACATTTTAAAAATTAGGGGGGAGGAATTTTGAAATTTTGCTCCTATCTCGAAAACGAAGGGAGATAAAGGGGAGATTTACACATACTATTTGATAGCATGGTATGTACAATTATTTAATAGATTATCTTTCCTCAGATGCCAGTTAACGGTATTGCACAGCCGGCATTGATGTGGCGGGAGGCAGCGACGTTGTCGCGCATACAACGGTGCTATTTAGACCCTCGTACAATTGTACGTCCCTCTGGTCTAGAATCACCTCAGGCCTAAAATCCCCTCTGGACCAAAAGCGCCCTTGTCCATCATCCTCCCAGCCTACTACTAATAATGACACAAATTGATAGCTAAATTAAAAAAGAAAAATTGAAATTAAAAAATTCATTAAAAAAATTCATCGAAAAATAGCATGTTCTCAGTTACTAGAAAAATTTTTTTTTCAAGTATAAAAATACAAACTTTTCAGAGAATAAATTATAATTTCTGAGAAATTCGCATTTGAAAAAAAATTGTTATTATTCAGTTTCGAGTAAATAACTGGATAAGATAAATTTTGATAAAATAGACAAAGTTACATCAGTTTGAAAATAAAGGTACTTTTTAAGTTTTGCAATCTCTATTTTTACGCTTCATATTATTTGGTTGTAATTAAAAAAATTAAAACCCCCTAGACATGTGCCTGCTTATAATTTAGAATACATTCTTATAGTTTTCAGGCGAAAAGAAAATTCGATCTGTGAAGGGCTGCATGAATTAGAATAGAATCAGCCATTTGTTCAAAGCTGAGCCGGATTACCCTTTTCAGGATATATGATTTGTGGTGTCACTGTATTCCTGGCCTTACCTATCACCAGTCCATTACTGGATTATGTTATACCGCTTGAAAATGCAACTCGTCCAAAAGCGCTTCCATACTACGCCGACTACGGCGTTGATCTCGAAGAATATTATTATCCATTAATCTCACAAGCGATTTTTGGAGGTGTTGGAACTATTACGGTGCTAGTAACGTACGATCTTGGGTTTATATTGACAGTGCAATATGTCGTAGCACTATTTGCTATAGTGAAGTAAGTTCCGCCGCAATGAAACAATATACTTCACGCTCAAAATTACATGTACCAGTTAATTATGATTATTTTTCATCAAACCATGTAAGATTTTTTATACGTTTAGTTTTCGTTTAGGTAAAGCTTCAGAAATGGCAGGTGCTATTGAATCTCGAGATACCGATTTTATAAAAATGGATCGTTCTGCACATCGACATATAGTTAAAGCGATCGACTTACATCAAATGGGAATACAGTAGGTTAAAAGTATCACGTCTTAGATATATTCTTATAATCATGTTTTTCTATATATGTTCTTCTAGATATGTCGATATGATTGAGAATTGTTACAACCTAACTTGGATGATCGTACTTTTCCTCAATATGCTCATGTGCGGAGGTGGTTTCGCTATAGTAATTAATTTAAAATATATGTAGTTATTTTTTAGCTTAGAAAATGATACTTAATAATCAATATTGATATTTTTTGTTCCCCACAATTCAGATTTTAATGAAGCTAGACAAAATTGAAGAAGTCATCAGATACGGGGTAGTCATAATAGCTGGCCTGATTCACTTTTACTACATATTTCTACCAGGTCAAAAAATCATCAATAGCAGTTCCGAAATATTCGATAATTGGTAAAAATGACCTGGACATTATTCTTATTCAAAAGACTTTTTCAAAGCTGACATAATATTTCAGTTATGCTTGCAAATGGTATAATTTCTCAGAAAAAACAAAGGGCTTGATTAAAATAATGTTGGTTAGAAGCATTCGTCGTTCCGAATTGACAGGTGGAAAAATGTTTATAATGTGCATGGATACCTACAGCAATGTAAGTTTTCAATAAAGTCACTATATCTGTTTCTACTAATTATTTATCAATTAATAATTATTTTATATTTGTTATTGCTTAAAGATGATGAAAACAGGATTATCCGTATTCACGGTTCTCAGATAGGATCAAGTGAAGTATTATACTTTCGTGTTGGTAGAAAGTTAAATCGATGAAATAAATATTTTACTGTACTGATTTATTCCTGTAAATAAACGATATATATTTATAGAATCGATACTGAAACTTTACTGCGCTTTTGAATCTACTTCTATAATTGCTATATTTTGTAACTAAATAAATTCAATTTTTTCATGATTGATGATCTTATTTTAAAACATTTTTTTAAATATGTTTGGAATTTCATCTCATCAAAACTAGCTTTATTGATATTATTGTATAATTTTGTACTGCAAAATAGATTCCAAAGTTTCATCGAAATTCGTAATTAAAAGATCTTCGTGGCTTCATTATTTTAAACACATCAAGAGAAGAGTGATTAATCAAGATGAAGTACAAAGCGAGATTTTGACATACGTTTAAAATTAATATTACAATATTATCCCAGGCTATATTTATATTTAAATATAAATCTTACATATTTTTTTTACATCACTCGTATTACGTTCTTAAAATTACTGTACCGCCTTCCTATAAGCGCCTTAATTTAGGCAACGATACACACATAGCTGCATTTACTTCGTTATCCGATATACTTTAGCAACTATTTTATTCTGGTATATTATTTGTAGCTATTTCATATTTTTAATAAGTTATTTTAAAGTGAAATAGATAGTCAATGAATTTTAAGGGGGCTTAGAAAGGGTTCGGTGTATACAAACCCAAATGATTATTGGTTTAATAAAAATTTAATTTTTTGCAGAATTGAAAGTTAGCTATAAACTTACATAGAGTATTTACTATTTACAAAGTTTAATTTCTAATTATTTTTAACTAAAGTTCTTTTTTATTTTGAGTTTCTTTTCTGTATAATCGCAATTCTGCGGTTTGCTGAAGATTCTCAATGTCTTCAATTGTTGTGACCCCTTGTTCCTGCACAATCAATTTATATATTAATGTAATGCTTGTATATATAATTTCTGATAGTAATACTCACATGAAATGTTTTCCACTTTTCATAATTGTCTCTCATATTTCCAACCATCTCTGGCATATCGATGAATGCTATAAAATAATTTTGTTGTACGATTTTAAAACTGTAATTTTCCTTAATTGCTTATGAATACAAAGTAACATTAAGGAAGTGCAAGGGGAAGCCGTACTTTAAAAATGCGACCTACCATACCGGTATTCTAATTATTCAATTTATGTTTGAAGTGATTATCATAATCACTTCATAATTTGGGAAAAGGAAGGAGGGCTAAACCGAACGCCTCATGCGCGATAGCCTTCCTCCTAGCCTCTATAGCTCTTCTCTTAGCTTTCTGCGCACGCGCACCATGCCCTACTATCTCCTGTGCAGAATCCAATTGCGATTTTTATTTCTCAAATAAAAATGTTGTTGAGGGTTCAATGGTACTTTTTAATGTTTCAGAATATTCTATTTAGTAATACGGTTGTGCTAGTGGTGTGTTTCTTAGAGATATGCACATAAATTGTTACGCAGTAACCAAAATGTCACCTAACCTTACAATTCCACTAGTAGCCGTGATAATGTTTTTTTATTTTATTGTAGAATTTCGATACACGAAGACCAGAAGCACAAAATATATTTCATTTCCTATCATTTCCCAAATTATGAAGTGTTTATGATAATCACTTCAAACATAAATTGAATAATTAGAATACCGGTAAGGAAGGTCGCATTTCTTAGTACGGCTTCCCCTTAAGTCATTTAAAATTTGAGATTTCTCGTCCTACATTTACCGACCGAGAAATATAAGTAATTCGTATTAATTAAAATAATACTTGAAATTATGCAACAATATATATGCTTGAACAAAGAAATTAATCATTTCAGGTAACGACCCGAATGGAAAAAATT
>UELU01138303.1:0-11170 GCA_900490025.1 Megastigmus dorsalis | reverse complement strand
ATAAAAGCACCATAAAAAATTGTTAGGCCCGAAAAATTATTAGATTGTTACGTGTAAAAAAAAAGATATGAACCCTAAGATGACACCGGACACCGGACACCGGACACCGGACACCGGAGACATGAAGCACTTTAATTAAGAAGAAGATATGTAATAAAGAATTGATTATTTAGTTAGAAATATGAATTCGACATTATGCAACAAAAGATATATTTTACTTTTTACATTATCAAAAAGAGATTACATAGATACAGTAACTAAAGAGATTTTATTTTTGGCTAGGGAAGAACCATCATCCTTACCACAAGTTTTACCTTTTAAAAAGTAATTTTTATAGAATATACCGTTCTATTATGGTTATCGGCCTTTCCCTTTTGTGCATATCTTCGTTTACGCTGTATGCTGGTTCGTGGGGATTGGCGTATGCCGCTATACCTATACCGATAGCGTTCTCCCTTTTGTTCCGAACTTCTTCGCTGTAGACTGCCAGTGGGGAGACTTATCGGATTCCTCTTTGTGCATGTATTCGCTTTTATAGTACGTACTTAACGTGTACTTCATTTACTTGGATTCAACTATTCTAATTCAAATATTCCCTTAAATTTACTTATTATTTATTATAACTTTTAATTTCAATGCATATGCATCGTTGCATGATACATATGCAACGGCTGATATCTACAAAAAATATAACGGAGAATAAAAATAAAATATACGTGGGTCAATGTTTTGGATATGACGTTATAGACGAGAAACCCTGTTTCAACTGTGGGAGATTGGGACATAAAGGAATAAAATGCAGAAACAATTCCATTTGTACTAAATTTACTGGTATTCATAAAGCAAGTGAGTATAACTGTGAATATAGCAATGATAGATAAAATACAAACTTTCAGACTGACCATGAAGTAACTAGAATCAACAGGTACGCAGTTTTTAAAGTGAAAGTAAAGAATTATATTGATACGACTGATTACAGTATTCAGCCGATAACTTTGGTAAAGTAGGTAACTACCTTAATAAACCAATGACGAACACATGAATCAGTTTATCTGCAGAATCTCTGAATTCGATTAACAGTAGAATAACAAATAGAAAAACATTCAATAAACGAAAATTTGGAAAAAAATAAATTGCTAATTTTATATGATAATATAAGCAGTTAAAATTTTAATTATAATAAACCCGAAGTATTTGTTGATGGTTTATAAAGTAAATCATGTATTATTGTATGCACTGGGACTTGGTTAATGCACCATGTAGATTTCTTTCAAATACCTGGATATAATATTTATTATAATGAAAGAAAATTATTAAAGCTGACAGTGCTGCAATGTGTGTAAAAATAATATATTACATGATACCAAAAAAATTGTTATTGATAATTCGAAATTTCTAGTTGCTGACATAAATATAAACAATAATGAAATACTTAGAATCTCAGCAGTATATAGACATAAGTAAGACAGAATTCGTATTTTCTGTAAAAAATTATTTACAAGAAAATATCAATATTAATAATCATTGTATAATTGGTCGATAATGAATATGCACCATGTTTTTTAAGTATAAATAGACCTGCTTGTGATAGACAAGGAGGCACTTGCATTGACCATTTTTTTTCTAAAAACTAAGACAATTACAGCACCACACTGTAAAAAACGGATAAAAGTGCAGAGATCAGCGATGGTAATAATCGGGACCCATGCTCAGCGGAGGAATATTACATTATACTATAACTTTACATTGCTGAGTCTATGAGAAATTTACCTTTTCACTTGTAAAGATACCTGTTTTTTTTACAGTGTATCATATAAACTCACTCATCCTTTCAATGATGATTACCCATTAATAGTATATTAGTATATACCAAGATGGCGGGAAGTGGTTTGCCTCCGGAGGCAATCCCTCCTGACATTACTTTTAAATGTCATCCAAAATCGCTAAATACAACAGTTTCCTTTGTGTTACGTGAAAATGGTTTCCGCAAAAGTGATTTCAACAAGAAAAAAGGAGGTAAATATGTGTCAAGTGTGCTCGTGGTATGTACTGAGCACGCAGACATAAACATAACCTGAACCACTATGGCCAACGATGACTCTCGAGTAATATTATACACTTTGAAATCCAATTGAATATAAACGGAGAAGGAATTACAAGAATTATACACAAACTTTAACAAACAATAAGCATAATATGGGAGCTTCCACCAAAAACCGGCCAGCGGATGCGCGCAGCGCATTTTTTGCGTAATAGGCGCTCTTTTCAACTCGCATATAATTCTTCGTTGAGTGTGTCAGAAAAAAACAAAGCATGCATATCGATAGATATTTTCCTGCTCTTTCTAATGTTGCTATTGTATATATTTTTTGGAATGGTCTGAACATTCAAATGGAATTTTCGACCAGAGAAAAAGATTTTGGACTAAAAATAACAGCACTATTAGAAAGAGCAGGAAAAAATCTATCGATATACACGCTTTGTTTCTTTCTGACGCATTCAACGAAGGATTATAGGCGAGTTGAAGAGAGCGCCTTTTCCGCAAAAAATACACCGCGTACCCGCTGGCCGGTTTTTGGTGGACGCTCCCATATATTAAATTACAACAGAAATATAAAAGTTTACTACATGAAAAGCAAATTGAACAAGAAGACATGGATATTTTAGAAGGAAATGATAATATAGAAGCATTAAAAAAAGAAAATATGTTACTTTAGAAATTAAACACTCAATTAGAAAGCAAAAATGTGATATTGAATGAACTCCTAGCAAAAGAAAAAGAATCGCCTAAACAAAACAGCAGATTATATTCAGAAGTCACGTACCCAAAATCGATAAAACAATTTGACAGAGTACCAAAAATACAAATTAAAAGGAAGAATATCGAAAATAAATCGGATTTGAAAGAAAGAATTCTACATTATTTAACTAAAGAAAAAACAATATAGGTAGAGAAAATAAATTATATTAATAAAGACGAAGTTACGATCGAATGTAAAACCCAAGAATGTGCAAAGTCAGCAGCAAGATACTTGAGAGCCAAGCTAGACATGTGCAAAATTGAAAAAGAAGAACGTAAGAAACTACGTATTAAAGTAGTTGAAATCGAAAACCAGGAAAATCAAGATTGCAAAGAAATTGAAAATGATATTAATAGTAGAAATATTTCAAATTATGAAAACAAAGGAACCGTATTAGATCTTTCAAAGGTTAGTAGAGTAGGTAAACAATTCGTCATTCTGGAAGTGACTAGTGATTTGCACAAACATATCAAAGAAAACAAAAACAGGCTCTATGTAGGTTTTCAAAATTGTAAGGTTTATGATGAAATTAATGTCAACCCATGTCTAAATTGTGGACGCTTTGGACACAATTGTTACGTACGGAAGGGACGTAAGTGATTATTTATTTAAATTTTATATAGATATTTATATAATTTATGTGGTATGGTTACCATCTCAATTGAATAACTTTAATATCCAATTATTTATCGTGAGGTTGGGCTAGAATTATGAGTCAGAGTCTTGTATAGTTTAAACGTTAATCGTTTATTAAAGACTACCCGAGAGAGATCGCATATACTTGACGTGTCTGTCTACTCGAAGGACTCTGACTATGATCGGCACAATCGGCTCGATCTGTCCTAATTGAAGCTCAAAAATGGACTGATTAATGTGTCTTTCTGGATTAGGCAGGATACCTCGGTTCCTGCTGAAAATCCAGAGAGATGGTAAAGATAAGTGTATCAGGAATCTGTCGCGTAATGACAGATCAGCGCGTGAAGCAATCAGCTGCGCTTAGTAGCTGAGCTGAACGCCTGAAGCAGCGAAAAATATGCTATTTAGGTGTGTGTGGACGATCTTTGAAGAATGCGATCTCTATACTTTTGCGTATAGCCAAAGCTAAAGAGATGTTTCGACAGAGGTCGGTATGTGAAATGAAATGTAGCAATGAATATACGTTTCGGGACGTAACACAATAGTTATAAATGCAAAAATGATCCAACTTGTCTATAATGCGCTGGAACTCATTTAACAAAATATTGCAATCGGGATGAATTATGCTGTGTTAACTGCAACTTCAGCAATAAAAAGTTTGGAAATAAATATAACATAAAATATATGGTAACGAAATAGTGAAAATTGCGAAATTTTGAAATCAAAAATAAGAAACTATATTAATTCTACGGATACATTGGTAAATTAGATTACCTAACAAGGAACTTTCAAGGGATAAATAACACATCAATAACAGTACAAGTGACAAATTATTTATCCAACAATGAACACTCAAGAGATAAATAGCCCGTCAAGATTAACAAGAGTATCAGCTTATACTGGCAGCACAGAATCAATTGGAACCAGATCCAGATTCGGCAGCACATCAAGCTGAAGACTCTAATCTGGTTTCACAATTTACTAATCTAAGAAATAATGAAATAAATTATAATGATGAAGTCATGGAATGCATACAAAATCAACTGTCGGAAAAGCAACGTTCTTTTAATGATCTTGAGTCTCTTAACCGGGATAGTAAAATAACTAATAATATAATATTATGCTTAAATATACGAAGTTTGAACGCAAATATTTTAAGCGCGAACCGTATGTTATTGTTTGTGCAGAAACATGGAAACTAAATCATTACAAATATTGTAGCTTAAATGGATACGGAATATATTATAACCATAGTAATATCAATATGTCAGATGGTGTAGTTGTATACGTTAAAAAAATTAAATCAAACAACCAATATAATAGAATTTGGAAGATTAAAAATAATGAACACAATTATTAATCTTAATAATAGCGGACATTTGGAAATATCTGCAATGTATAGATCGCATGAATTATACAGTCCAGAGTTTATACTAAATGTAGATAAATATTTACACACTAAAAGAAATGTCAAAAATCACTTGGTAATAGGCGATTTTAATGTAAACATACTGCAGAATAATAATATAAGTAATAATTTTGTAAACAATTTTTTGGAAAATGGTTTTTTCCCTGTTTTCCTGGATACGACTAGACCATATGACCTAGGCGATCACAGTGGAAGATGTATGGATAATATTTTTATCAAAGCAAGTACTATAAGTACAAAAACTTTTTAACTAACAATACCATGGCCGGATCATTTTCCACTTTTTGTTAATATAAATAAAAAATTCACCAAACAAAATCTAGATAAAAAAGTAACTAAATGTAGAAATAATTATAAAACACTGGGTAGGTTTACAAATGAGTTTAACTGAAATCAGTATAAACAAATCGTAGATCCTAACGAAGCAATAAACAGTTTAATTGAAGGAATACAAAAATGTGCAGAGAAATCTAAGTATAAATATAATACGACTAAAAATAAGAATATACCAAGAAAAGATTGGATAACTAGTGCAATCCTAAAATCATGTAAAAAGAAAAAATCTTTACAAAAAACTAAAAAAAGATCTGAGAAATAATATATTAAAAGATAAATATAAAAATTGTACAAAAATTTTGAACAAAGTTATAAAAGATACTAAGATTAGATATGAAAAGAACGGATTAAAAAAAGGACAGATAATCAAAGACAAACATGGTCAATAATTAACTCTAAACTCGGGAACACGAAAAAGTAGACAATAGAATAAGTGAAATTATCAATGAAAATAATATATCTATAAGAGACCAAAAAGAGATTGCTAACACTATGAATGATTATTATTGCAATATGGGAAAAAACATGAGCAACAAAATTAATATGCCAAACAATAAAATAATTGAATTACCTGAAATGAACGGGAATACAATTTTTATAAAACCTATAAATAGTTCAGAAATAAAAAAAATCATATGAAACTTGAAATGCAAACATGGAGGTATCGACAGAATACATGCCTTAACACTAAAAGTGATCTCGAACAACATATCAGATATTTTAACAGATATCTTCAATAAATGTATTGAGAAATCCATATGGCCTGATATCCTTAAATCAGCTGAGATAGTATCAATTTTCAAATCTGGGAGAAAAAGTGAAATCACAACCTATAGACCAAAATCATTGATATCAAATATGGCTAAAATTTTTGAAAAATTAATACATAATAGATTTCTAGAATTTATAAATAAAAGTAAAATTCTAAGTCAAAAACAATTTAGCTTTATAAAAACAAAAGGAACAAGAAATTCATTAAGTTATATAACTAAAGAAATATATGAAAAATTAGACTAAAGTAATCAAATTGCAGTAACTATCCTTGACTTATCCAAGGCTTTTGATACTGTAGACCATAAGATACTTAAAGATAAACTAGATGCAATTGGAATTAGAGGGAAAGTAAATAATCTAGTAGAAAGTTACTTAATTGATAGGAACGCAAGGTAAGGTTGGGGGAATGTGAAAGTAAATATAACACAATCAACACAGGTGTACCTCAAGGAACAGTAATAGGACCACTGCCTTTTCTGATATATGTTAATGATCTATTGATTAAAATGCCAGAAAAATTCAATATTATCCTATGCTTATGATACAGCAATCATCTCAATGGGTACAAATTGGAACAAGGTTGGTTGAAAGAATTATGAATGAACATTTAGGAAAAGTATCAAACTGGCTAGCACTAAATAAGCTAACATTAACTATAAACAAAACTGTGTACATCACGTTTGGTAACTATACAGATAGTGTTCCAGAAAAGGATCTCGAAATTATGATAAATAGTAAGAAAATAAAGAGAGTTAAAAATTGTAAATATGTGTGAATAATTTTTGATCAAAATCTAAAATGGAATGTACACATCGAAAGCATTATTCATAAAACAAAATATTTAATTTATATTTTTTATAAATTATCAAAGTTTATGCCACCTAATACACTAAAGCTGATATATTATACACTTTTTCACAGTGTAATTAGTTATGGAATAACTGCTTGGGGTGGAGCTTATAAAAATAATTTAAATCTGATTCAGAGTGTGCAAAACAGGTTATTAAAATTAGTTTTCAATAACAATTTTGTAAAAAAGAAACCACTAAACCTACAACAAATATTTGAGTACGAATGTCTGAAATATTACTACAAAGACCTATCAAATATCTATCAAATCTCCAATTGTAAAACAAGAAACAAAGCTATCATCTTACCAGAAATATGCAAAACCGTTTGTAATAAAAGTAATTATATTAAAGCAACAAGAATATTTAATCAATTACCAAATGAACTAAAGACTTTAGGTATAAGTAAAAGATTGTATAGTAATAAGTTAAAAGAATGGATCATGGAAAACAGTTTTTAAATACTATACAAAGATTAGATCTTGTAATTCTGCATTACAAGATACTAGTCTAAATTCTATACGCACTATGACATAATACTGTTACTGTTGTTTAAAACTATATATGTATGTTAAATACTAAAAATTTTATATTAGTTTTAAGTTAGTTTTAAGGCTTGTCTCTCCAGACCTGCAAACAGGAAATATAATTTTCCTTGGCAGGGTTACTTTATAGTAATGTAATGTATGTATTGTGTCTTCGAATGTAATGTAATGTATTACTCTGGATAAATAAATAAATATTAATAGTATAACGGCCGCGGATTTGAGAAGTTAGTCGGCGAATGGTAGATCCCTGTGATACCGGCATGAAGTAGTCGGTAGGGTCTGTAACCGAGGCCAGTGCGGCGTTGGCTCAGTGTTCAGGAGCGCGCCTTTGGATCCTGACGTCGTGGGTTCTAGCCCCGCGTCCGCGTACTTTTACCTCGGTTTTCCTAAATCCTACCCCGTTACAGATGGCGCCCAACTAAACGACCCTCGATACGATCATCGTCTCGTGTATTGCACGATGTTCTCTTCCATCTTGCAATGTATCCGTTTGGACAAGAGTACCACGGATTTGAGAAATCCTCCTACTACCTTTCTTCCTGTGATCATCCACCAAAGCCTCTGAATCGTGGTGTGTGTATCCGGCTGGGATTGTGCTGGTGCACGGAGACACACGGCCATGCGCAACTGCCTCTGAGTCACATGGAAATGATATTCCTAGAGAAGGCATTGCAGCTCGCCTGAGTAGAAGTCTAGCGGTGGGGCTATAGGGAAGCACTACGTTCCCTTCGTAGTGTGGATATGTCTTAACGTGGCGCACCGCAACAAGAGCATGCGCGTATAAGTTTGGCTGGTTGGGGTCATAGGAAAAGCACTATGTATGTCCTCTCCATAGTGTGCATATCGTTACTGTGACTTGACAGGAGCATCGGCATGAGAAGGAATAGAGAGATGGGCTCCTGGTTGAGTCCAACGAGGTAAAAAGGTATAGAAGACGTCTTCTCGTCGCTGCAGGACGATAAGTCGTTTCTGGGTGGGGGGTATAACGGTCGCGGATTTGAGAAGCTAGTAGGTGAATGGTAGAAATATCATCTAACCTTAAAAATATTTGATGAAGATGGAATTTTTTGGTAAATTCTCTTTTCTCAAGCCTGGCAGAGCAGAAAAAAATTAGTCATAACGTACTTGATACCACTTTTAGTAGATTTCGTATCGTTGAACTCAAATTCATAACTATAATTTTTATGAACATGATTCATATTGGGAAAAATGCATTAAATGTCTCCAATTTGACATATTTTCGGATAATAACATCCATAGAAATATAAGGATAGTAAAATAAATAACAATTCAAGGATGCAAATGTAGACAAATTTCTGCTGATTACTGAAAAGATACTGGGAATTTAAAATGAAGTTACCTAACCTTCAAATAACGCAAGCCTGCAGGCCAGAAATAAATTAACTTTATTGGTCTTTCTCAATGTATTTCTTTGTGCTCTATCCAAATTTGGCAGCCAAATTGTCGTATAACGTAAGTATTTTGAGATATCCTAACCTACATGAAAGAAAATCACGTTATTTTGCCATACTCGAGGTTATATTACTACTCTAATTGAATTATTCACACAAAACTCGATTAGCCTTCTAAAAGAACAACCATTCCCCTTCAAAACGCATTTTTAATTTTTAAGATATCTTATTTTGTTAAGGAGATACAGTCGATTGATATCTGTCTTGGGTTAGGGGCTTTGGGTTATAGGTTGCATAGTGCTTAAAATTACGCACTCGAGGGCGATCTGCTTTGGGTTAGGGAATTTGGGTTATGGTTTAAAGATTATGTGTTTCAAAGTATGCAATTGAGAGACTTGTGTAACGTTGCGTTGTTACAAAAGTCTTAATCTAATGAGTTTCAATCGACTGTATCTCCTTAACAAAATAAGGTATCTTAAAAATTAAAAATGCGTTTTGAAGGAAAAGGGTTCTACTTTTAGATGGCTAATCGCGTTTTGTGTGAGTAACTGAATTAGAGTAGTAATTTAACCTCGAATATTGCGAAATAACGTGATTTTCCTTCATGTAGGTTAGGATATGTCAAAATACTTTCGTCATACGACAATTTGGCTGCCAAATTTGGATAGAGAACAAAAAAATACATTGAAAAAGCCTATTGCAAACCAATAAAGTTTATTTATTTCTGGCCTGCAGGCTTGCGTTATTTTAAGGTTAGGTAACTTCATTTTACATTCCTAGTATCTTTTCAGTAATCAGCAGAATGGAGGATGCCCATGGCTGCCCCCAAGAAATATCAATATGGAACGTATGAAACTACTAAAAAGATGAAGAATGTATGTAAACTTAAAGATTCACATGCGAATTTTACCATATACAAGTGGGGAAACATTTTGAAAGTAATTTTTTGTACTTTTTACTACTGATTGCCGCACGAAATTTTGATTTTTCCACTTATTTCAGTAAACTTCACCCTAATTTTTTTCAATGATCCGTTTATTTCCCCAGGTTAATTTTTTTTTTAATTTCATATTTTGTCAAGCCCTAATCAAAAACACCAGTTTTGTACATTACACTACGTTCCTTTTTTTAATAAAACTTCGTGGGCATCCTCCTTTGTCTGCATTTGCATTATTGAATTGTTATTTATTTTACTATCCTTACATTTCTATGGATGTTATTATCCGAAAATATGTCAAATTGGAGACATTTAATGCATTTTTCCCAATATGAATCATGTTCATAAAAATTATAGTTATGAATTTGAGTTCAGCGATACGAAATCTATTAAAAGTGGTATCAAGTACGTGATGACTAATTTTTTTCTGCTCTGCCAGGCTTGAGAAAAGAGAATTTACCAAAAAATTCCATGTTATCATATATTTTTGAGGTTAGAATGATATTTGTGTATTATTTTTATATTTTTCTCAGATTCTGCAACTAATGACCTTTAATACCCCGCAAGTTTTACTACATTATCTCATTTCTATCAAAAGTTCTACGATTTTGATAAAAAAAAATTTGCACTTTAGACCACTGTGGGGCGTTGGCTCAACATTAAGGAACGTGCCTTTGTACGTTCCTAATGCGTAGAAAGTCAAGTACAGAATTCACTAGATTTGACCAGTGTAATCGATTTATATAGGTATATATTCTGCATGTATAACCTATAGGCAAATAAGATTTATACATGAAATATCTACTCCCTCTTATTTCACAGTTATCCTATGGTACTTTAGAAAATTGCTAAAAATTAAAAATATTATCTGTATTACTATAAAAAAAAACTCGAAAACCTGTAAGCGTCAATTAATTTATAATCGGAAAAGAGAGAATCTTTCCCATAAGACTACGTCTTAAAAAAGTAATAACCAAAATATTTAATTCTCGGCTTTTGGGTACCCTAGCCTCGTGAAATTTTAACTGGAGCTTCTTCAATCATTTACCTTGCTACATAAAAATTTTTAAGTTGTTAACATCGTCAATTGAATTATCGAGAGAACTCCCTTAAGGCTCTTGTGTACCAACCTATGTACAGTGTTTACCTTCTATAGGATTTACTCTGTAAATATTTGGTTCAAATAAATATGAGGCGTTTCACGGCAACTCTCCAAGCGCGGCGCGCGAGCGCTTAATCGTGCTATTTTCAGCTCATGTTTAAAGGGCTAAAATGCACCTAGAAATTATCATAACGAAGTGATTTCGATGTATTTTTTCCTCAGCTTTCCGATGGTCTTCTCAGATTTGTTAAATTTGCTTAATTTGACCTTGAAAAAATATAAAATGTGCTATATCTCAAAAAATGCATTTTTAATATTTTTTTTTGACCTGCTATATCGAAAGAGGA
>UELU01138301.1:2243-14911 GCA_900490025.1 Megastigmus dorsalis | reverse complement strand
AATGTATAAGTGTACAAAAATTATATTCGCCTTTTCCTGTTGTGTTACATAGAATGTCAAATGGAAATTTATATGTGACATTAAAATCTTGCATTTAAAAAATAATAATTACTCTTTTCATTATCGTACCTTTCAAAATGTACTATAGAGCTTATTTTTAAAAATATCAAATATATTAATTTTAGATTAAATATCATATAACCTTCAGTATTTTTAGAAGTTAATTCAAATTTGAGCATTCTTAAGCTGTATAAATACAACAAAATGTTCGTCTAGATAACCTAAACGGTGCAGGGAAAGTTCTATTATAAATATAGAACTTTTCCTACACCGTATAGGTTATATAGTCAAATATTTTAATTACGATGTGAAATTTTTTTATTAAACAATATAAAGTTCATTGTAGCATGGCATTACATATGTAAATAGAAAAATAAATTTATGTAAGTATCATTTTATAACTTACAGACAGTAATTATAAATGCAACGAACTAACGTTGGTTGATATGACTAATATAGTCAAGTAATAAATAGTATAATACCATGTCTACTAACCTCAGTTCGTTGTCTGAGCATAAAATCTAGGGAACACTTCTCAGTTCGAGCAACGAAATAGTTCGCTGTTACAGCAAACTATTTTTTTCCGTATACGACGTCTAGGGGTATAGGGTCACTGATAATGATGCCTTAGGGAACTCTTTTTCGATTTAAATTAAAGAGAAAGAATTGAGTTTTTGTGTACAATTATGAGAATTAATAAAAAAAATCTAAGTAAAGTTGAAAAAACCTGATTTTTATCGTTATTTTGAGTTCTCTCGAAAATTCGCAGAGTGTATGACCCCTATTTTCTAATTCAGTTTTGTGTTTAGAAGGCCATAATACATAGGGATAAGGCGGTCTCAACTCCAGTTCAAGGTACTTTTTTTGTGGGCCTGTGTAATTAAAGAATGAGAATTCTGTTGGTTTAACATTTGTATGCCCTAATGAAATATAAATATTATATTATTATTACAATAATTAAAATTTTATTCAATTAATAAGAATTCGTAAAACATAATTTATTATATATTGTCTCGGGAATCCGAATGCCTACTTCACAAAAAGACAAAGGAATTTCGAGTTTTGTGTTACGTGAAATATATCTTTTTATAAAAAGCGTAAATGTACATTTTTAAATATTATTTTCTCTCTTGTTTTAACGGAGAGTACACTGTTTCGAATTTGAGATTATACCCCTCCTTTTTAAAAGCGGAATTTTACCTTTCTTACCAAAATATTACGTTCTGATCAAAGAAGAATAATTCCGATGAGAAAGTTCAAAAGCAATAGCTTGAATTTCTGTTGAGGCGATTATATGTTATATCATATGCCAACTATGTCATACATATTATATACTTCGGATGCTTCAAATACAGAAGATATTATATAGTAGCGCATTTCTTTTACTTTGTTGTCAATAAGGGAGATAAAATACTTTTAATTAATTACTATATATACTCATAACAAAACTTTATACTATGAATCTTTTTTACCGGAGCATTAATGTATAATGTTCTTGCATATAGGATTCGTTTTATAGGACTATAATATTATATTATAATTTATGATAATGACATTCCTATTCTTCAGCAAACTGTCTTTGTACCTTCATTTTTAATTTTAAATTTCTCATATATTTATTAAATGAAAAATAAGAAAAACTCGAGGCGAATGGCATTTAAAAAAAACTCTTTGAAGACTCACGATATGACATTACTTTTATTTTGATCTATTGTAAGGTTACAATAGTTATTAAACAATTAATCAGCTCATTAAAATTAATCTCCACTATAAAGTACACAAAGTGGTCGTTACATTTGAAATCCCAAATCATTTTTCTAACAAAGGGACGCAATTTAATCGTATGAATTCCAGTTCAAATCTTGGCCAACGCACTGCGAAAAGTCCGAGTTCGTCCCTACGTTGGTCCGCACCACCTGCCATTACATTCGCAGCACTGCAACAGTAGTCGATACACAGTATATACAGAGTGAGAGAGAGAGAGAGCGAGAGAGAGAGAGAGAGAGAAAGCTCGGACATCGAAAGATGCAGGCCAACACAATGGACAGGAACGGGGGTCGCATTGGACTCAATCGCTGTCCGTTCTCATCAGATGCGTACTTCGCTTTCGTATATACGCAGCTCACAAATATATACACACACATAGTACAAGCGCGTGTCCACGTCGGCGGCCGTGTCTTGCTGCTGCAGCCCCACCGTATAGTCAGCAGCGCGCCGTGTGTTTGCGATCTGACACAGGCGCGCGCGCTCGCACGGTACCGTGTAATCCAATCGGGCTCTCTCTCTCTCTCTCTCTCTCTCTCTCTATCTCTCTCTCTCTCGCTCTATCTCTCTGTACCTCCTTCTCCTCCTCGTCTCTTTCGATGACTCGTTATACGTGTGCCGGGGGTTGAGCTTGGACCAGCTGCAGCACTTCCTGTCCTCGTGTTCTCTCTCTCTCCCTCTCTCACACTCTCTTGACCGAGGCATTTAGTTTCTGAATCACGAAAATGAAGGTACGTGCGCTCTGACATCTGCTTGTTCTATCTCGCTTGTCCCCGTGAGCTGGCTTTTCTATCGGGCGCTGACTTTTTTACCCCGCTGTTGAAATTTGTTTCGACTTTTACGTTTTCGGCTGCGCCTCGTTTCGTGAAAATATTGTGAGTTTCGCGTAGCTGAACTCGCGTAGCTGAACTTCGCGTAGCAAAGTCATTGGTGTGTTATAGCAGACATTCAATTGAGACTCGATAATGTGGAGGAAAAATTCGTAAAATTACACTCTCGAAATCCAAATATGTGCACAGCCACAGTTTATATATATATGGATAGTCGTCTTCGGAGAATATGTGAACATACACTATTAAAATAAGTGACATATCGCATTGAAATAAATGAATAATCACTCCATGAATAAGTGTAATTTCATATTCAATATCGAATCCAATTTAATTCGTATCTATTTTATCAACGAAATATAGTTCTTAAATCATTTTCATAATAAAATTGACAAAAAAAATTACAATTATGAATAATTTTTTTTATTTTAATCAAAATAATATCAATTTTCCATATTCCTTGTAATTATTAATATATGTTTATGTAAAATATAAATCATTTTGAATTTTGTTTTAAATTAAAGAATCTTCCACTGTTTGAAAATTGCAGAATAGTATTTGTATGCAAATAAATATTGCATGATGTTCCTAATTTCGATATTCGGTATTCATGTTTCTATAAAGTCGTATCGTCTCGAGATTACTCAACGTAGTTGGATATTAAACATTTAATGCGGCGTAAATCTTGAAGAGGAGATCAAATGACATTGTGGCGTCACAACAGCAGAATCTAATACATTCCTGAAAATTCGGTTCACATATGAAATAAGTGAAAATTTTGATCCAAATTATGAAAGAAGTATGTACATACATTTGAATAGATTCTTAAACTAATCATTTAATGTTTAACTATTTCAGAGTTTATTAAATGATTTTATTGTAGAGTAAATAATGTTAAAAAGTAGTAAAGTTCTAAACTAAAACATTAGAACGCGTTATAATCTGTTGTTTTGTTATAAAATACTAATATTTTGTGAGAAAGATTTAATAACCTTTTTAATAACATCTTTGATGTATATATCAAATAAAAATATATACATGAAGTGGAAAGTATTTGTTAGAGTAGGATTTTTTAACTGTGGTGAATAATTTGATAAATATTGTATAAAAAATGCGTTCTTTAGATTTCTCAAATAATAGAAGATTAAATGGAAATTATGTTTATATTTATAGAAAACTTTGAAAAGGTAAAACATTTTTCCAATATTTGGATGCTGAGCGTAACCAACCGTAGGAGCTTCCATCGAATTCAAAAACCTATAACAAGCGAAAATGCGAATAAAAGTTAGCGCTGTTTCGTTGAACTTTCCTTTCTTATCGATCTGCATCTTTCTAAAGCTCAAACTTTATGAGCTACGAATCTTTCACTTTTTGGTTTTAGCCAATCTGTTGTTATTTCAGATTTCGATAAAGTGCCGTAAAGTACTTCTGAAGATCGATAAAGCAATAATTCAAGTTTTACGACTATAATCATTTATGTTCTTTTAACTGGAAAACTGTTAGAAGTATATATGATAACTATTGGAAATCTGAAAATATGTACTTACTCTTTTGAAGTATTTAAGCAACTCTAAATGGACAAATATTACTGTGTGAGAAATTGAGTTCTAAGGGCTATACGTGTGTTCTTTAAAATCTGAAAAAGTGCAGTGTACATTCTGCCAAGCTTCGAATAGAATGATAAAATAATACCTATTTACCAAAAAATACAGTTTTCAAAATTCATTTCTACTTTCCAAAGTTGCAATAAATATCACTGAATGGTGCAGGTAATTTATCGCAGTGCGTGGATAGAAAATAACACTATCTTTTTCGATTTTAGAAAATTTCCCATCATAAAGTAGCGGAGGTAAAAGTTTTGGAACAACTCGAACTCCAGCTGCTCTTCATACGATATCTTAATCTTTTTGGTTATAAATGTAAAATGGCCGTGTCCGAAGGAACCTCGCTTATAAAATATACGTTAGACTATTGACGCTTTTCACCCGTTGGAAGAGCTGCGCTACTATTCTATACCTCCAGCTACTATATGGAGTTGGGGAAGAAAGAGTGAAAGAGAGAAAAAAGGAGACAGACAGACAAGCACATTGCGAGAGAGCGAGAGAGAGAGAGAGAGAGAGAGAGAGAGAGAGAGAGAGAGAGAAAAGAGAGTGAGCTCTGACAATGGTTATGCTCGACTTCACGGCTACGGAACGGCATATTGAGTTGAGTTAGCCCAGGGGTCCCGTACAATCGTTTTCGTCTAGCTTCACTACGCGCAGCGCTGGAATTACTCTCGATCCTTTTTCAATATCGCCCTGCAATTTTAACACGGCCTCGCGGACACTCGGCTTTATCGTCGGCAACTTTATGAGCTCTCCTCCCTCCCCGCTTCCCCCTACGCCTCCCGCTCTTCTCTTCTCTCTCTCTTTCTCCCTCTCTCTATCTCTCTCTCTCTCGGTCTCTTTCTCGTACTCGCTGCACCTGACCTCGTCACTCGCTTGCGCGCACACGCTGCGCGTCCCATTCTCTTCATTTAATTCCTGTTTTTTATTTTATTCCCTCGTGTTTGCCATCCACGAGATCTCAATTTATTTGGCTCCGATGCTGGAGGCCACTGGTTTGCTCGTTAAGAAGTTCAAACTCCTTTTATCGCTGGAATGAAAATCAAATTTTTAGGCTTTCAATATGGAAATGCGAATGAGTATGGACTCGCACCAGTAGAAGTAGCTGATTATGGCCAGACAGTTCCATCGGTATCTCATCCTTTATGATGTGTGATATACCGATCCTTTTAAAAATATTTTTTAGCAATTTATAAGAACGTATTCTTGGCATGATATAATCACTTGAATTTTCGTAAGCTATATCTTTTTTTTGTAGTTTTTGATTAGCCTAAAGATCTGAAAAAATCATTTGAATAATAATCAGGAAAATATTTTTCGATGAATACTATTAAATACGCCAGAAAAACGATACTTGCGAACCAATAAAACGCACTTTTAATTAGAAGGTCGACGTTTCCGACATTACTTTATTTTACATTCCTCTCCAGGATTGTGAATGACGTGTCGCGGATTTTTTTAACTAACAATTAAACATTATGTGGCCTTTTGAGATAGGTAATACTCAAATCTACTATTAGTAGAGATGGGTTTCCTTTTTATTTTCAAAGAAGAAATGTTTACTTCCAGAATGTTTCATTGCAAAATTTTGAAGAGAATTGTTTATTTGCCAAAAAGGCTCTTGCGAGCTAGTTGACTTGCTTATCAGATTTTGCGCATGACGGTGACAGCTTGGGCTCTTTAGCGTTTCTGCAGACGCGCGAACTTCTCAAAAGTTTCTAAATCTAAAGAACAAAATTTGGAAGAGAAAGAGAAATGACGCGAAACCTTCTACTCTTCTTTATCTTTATAGCGAGAAAAATAGCCGTTGACGGAGCAGAGCTCGTGATACATATTACAACGCCGGAAGAGCAGAGAGGAAGAGAGAGAGAGAGAGAGAGAGAGAGAGAGAGAGAGATGGAGGGAAGAGTTGTTTGACCTATTTATGTTCTGCCCGATTACCAGATGTACCAAAATGCGTAATATGCACATTGACAATGCATCGACTCGTACAATGCGGAATATAGCAAAAGTTTTTTGCTTATGCTTTTATTCATAATATGCTACACCATTTCGAACTACAGCATTTCGATATAGAAAATACAGGACATTGATTGAAGTACAAACAACATAGTTTTCGGATTGAAGCAGTCCGGGTAATTTCGGCCACTAGAGAAGTTGGTAAAAAATAGAGAATCATAACTCATAGAGAGTAGTAGGTCATCGCGCTTAAAGTTTAACGCGCATACATAAATTTTGTTATTGCGAGTCATCTGTTAAAGGTGTTCTACGATAGCGATTAAATAGATAATGGCAAAATAACAACCCGTGTGCTCCTCAGCTTCCTTGACGTTTTATCTCGTATTATCTACTTTTTTACATTTGCCCATAATATAGCTACATCTACTAAAAGTAATAAAAAAAAATTATGTTTTTTCATATACATATAAATATATATTTATTATATTCTTTTTTTATATATTACAGTGCATGCGGTCCTTTTCTTAGAATTCATATGAACATTGTGCTGGGAGCAATCGATTTCGAGACTCGGGAAAAGTTGAAAATAACAATTCTTTAAGAGCACGATACGCGCTCGATGCCATAATGTGTGTATCGGGAACTTCTTAACGCCGCACGCGTACGGCTAAAATTATATATCAAGTTGTCGTGTCGGAAGTTTACAAGTGTTATTTGTGCCTTTGTTCGCTGGAACGCCGGCAAGTGCGAAAACATCACCGCGCGCGCTATAGTCGAACACATACTGACCGCCACACACATATAGTTGCTGCAGCCGGGCAAAGCCGATGGCTTTTGGCGGATTTCCATGTTTTAGATTGAAAAACTCGTGAATTTTGCATGCCTCGTACGGACATTGCTTTTTCAACAATGCCATTCATCGGACACCCTGTAAGTTTTAAAAAAAATAGTTTCTCGCAGCTCGATACCTATACCTCTCTTCTCGATAAATTGAGGCGCGCCGAAGAGAGAACAAAGTATTTACGCGCTTGTACGCAAATGAACGAGTGTTTTAAAATTCTAATGCAATTTAGCCGCGAAAAAGAAAAAGAAACTCTCTCTGGAAGAGCTGCTATTGGTAGCATACAGAATCTTTATATTGCGTCAGCGAAAATATCAACGATCGTCTTTTCATTGTTGCAGGATTACGAGACATATTGGTTCCACCGACTTTATCACTTTCCCACGATGTACAAGATGTTCCACAAACTGCACCACACGTATAAGCAGCCAACTGCTTGGTCTGCGACTGCCATTCATCCCGTTGAGATTGTGCACATGCAGCTGTGTTATATCCTGCCGCTCTTCATTATTCCCATACATTTGAGTGAGTACCGACTGTATCAAATCGAAACTACATTTAGTTTTCGTTAATAGCGATTGCATAAGGATGAAATTTGTAAAAAAGAATTTACTCGGCGCTAGCTAGAGAGCAATTGCAGTTAGTTTTATATTAAAACCTTGCCCTCAGCCTAAACTCTATTTGCTGCGAAAATATTTGTGAATAATGCATTTACTTTGATACTAAATTGCTTTCTAAAGACTATGAATAGTTCGTTTGATCGGACAATTATACATTCACTTCGTTCTGGATGATTACTTATGCCGATGTTTACAATTTATTGCTGATACACATGAAAACGAAGAAATATTATTTGGCACTATAAAAACACAGCTAAAAGATGTAAATGTCCAATTGATGTAAAAGCGGACTTAAAGCATTTTATCCAGTCAATTTTTTATAAAAAAATTATAAAAAATGGCCAGTAAGTTGATCTATGACAAAAAAATTCAATTTTATTTTAATTTTTTTCTGTTTATAATTTGTCAGTTTATAATTTTTTTTTGTTTACTATATATTGTTATGTCACTCGAATCATTTTTTATAAGGGTGATTCCCCAGAACGGCGTACATTTAAAGCAATGTTTGTAAACACCCTGGCATTTTCAAATGAAACGTGAAAATGACAGGATGTTTACAGAAATCTCTTTGAATGTACGCCATTCACCACGCATCACCACGAATCACCCGTAAACAAATAAATGAGTAAACCCGAGAATACGAATCGTTATCCGGTTACTTATTCTTACATTTACCTTAATCTTTTTTAACTTGAAAGAGTTCAAACCTTTCTAAACCGAAATTATAGATAGAAACTTTTTCTACCCAGTTGACGAAATGTATATTACACCTTTCCTTTCTAGCAGGATGTATTATGAATTGATTTAGGAAAAATTATCTGATACTTAATTTTGTAATAATAGCGTCAGTCGAACGAGCTAATCATTGCGGAAGTGCATCAAAGTCGCGTATATTTCAGTTTACCCTGGTAAATCGAGGCGGTGCCGCTGAAAATCAGGGATCTTGGGGAAAAAGCGCGCAATCCTTCTCCTTTCGCCAATTTGAATTTTCCACGGCTCGGGGAGAGAAAATCCAATAAAAAGTAGCCCTGCGGGATGAAATATCAGGTTCCGAGGATAGGCGCTATTTCACGTTGTACCCGCAAGAACTCGATATTTTACAGTCGCATTATCTTAGTTCGGAAATCCCCGCGAAGACTTTATATTTCCAGATTTCTCGTCCTCTGCGCTCTGGTTTTTTTCTTCCTTGCGTTCGGGCGGGATTACGCCGAGGATAACGCCGTCGGTGCTTCCGCCTCATTCTTTCTTTTCATTTTAAGAGCACATTGATACAGTTAACTTGATTATTTTCATTTGAATATCGCTATTGAAATTTCTACTTTACGACTCGCTGAGGCTATCTTGTGAAACGTAAATCTTAAAGATGAGGTATTGCAGATACTTGTTTATCATTTCAATGATCGCGCTTTTAATCATCTATACATAATATAATAGGGATACGCTAATAATAGAAGAATCTGAGAAAGTAGAAAGGAGGTAAAGAAAATGGGGAACATGAAATTTTTGAAAAGTAAATTTCATGATCACTCATGTTTTTCAAAAAAATTCAATCATTTAAATTTATTTAATAAATCAAAAAGTAAATAATAATTTGTTATTTTACAGTTCCTTATTGTACAATCATGATATACAACTTCATCCATGGTATACTTGATCATTCTGGAATAAACTTCAAAGCACAATGGTGGCAACCCTGGCAGCCTGATGCATTTTTTCACGATAATCATCATCAGTACACCCATGTGAATTTTGGATTCAATATGTTCTTTTGGGATAAGGTAACTTACTCGTAATACCTAAGACATTATAAATTATTTGACAAATGACTATATATATATAAAAACTATCACTATTTTTTCAATAAATTATTCTATATTGGGTTTTAACTATACATTAAAATTAAAATAGTTTTTATAAATGACTAAATAATAGTGACAGCTTTCATTAGAAATAGCATTGAAAAGTGTAAAAACTATTTATATTATTGCAGTTGCATGGCACGTACAGGTTAAAGGATCGCGTTTACAATGAAGATATCTTCTTTGGAAGAGGAATACCGCTTGAAGAGGCATCCAAAGAGTTGCTTGAAACTGATATTCGTGAACGCGATTCAGAAAATATTGATAACAAAATTGTTTATAGCTTGAGTGGGGAAATTATTGACCACGGAAAAACCGAATAAAATTTATTCAGCTTGTAAATTTATTAATGAAATAGGGTCATTTAAAGAATAAACATTTATACAACACCATGATTTGCATAAAATTTTAATATTGCATTGGTTCACGACACATCCTTGATGAGGGCTCTACAAATTTTATTTATTACTTAATTAATTGAATTGGTTTTCTGTTTAATGCTCAAACCTTAAATAAAGTAATTTTATTACAATATCTTACAATTACAATAAATAAATTCTATAACTGTGTAGGTAATTAAGTTAGCGAATGAAAGGATAATAAATTTTATTATAGAATCACAACCACGACAATAAAATTACCGAAACAAAGAAATTGCAATGTTTTCATTATTCAACATGGCGCCAGCAGTTATATTATGGGCGATTGTTCTATTGTCTCATTAATAATTTGATAACAAGTATAGAATCTAGAAATAAGTATTTGATAATTAGTTTTCAACAAACTTGTGTAAATATTGTAAATCATCCTCAACGTTCTAAACTTTTATAATGCCAATAGACCAGCTACCATTTATCAAAGTCCTAGCGTGAAATGACCCGTCGTTTTGTCGATAAATTGTGACTTATTCGCAGGTCTTTTTTACAAATACTCATCAAGAAAGTTGCGACTAATGACTTTTTCTATGAAAATTTAAATGCTAATCAATTTAAACTGTCGATATAATATTCAAGCATCGGACAGTTTATATTATTCTATACTTTTGGGCATACACAAGTATAAGCAGATATAAAATTACGTATTAGTAAAATAGTCATACAAACATATTAGGAACTAAGGTCGTTTAATGAAACTTACGCAATAGTCTGAATCAACAATATGAATTCATAAATATCAATGCTTGAAGAAACGTAGCTTTGTAAATAGTTGAGAAAGTTACATCTGGTATTTTCAAAATTTCCACAATTAAAGGACTTGAGGCAAGCTTGTTTTATAAAGCACTGTAAAATATAGAGACTAATATTATCGGTAAATTTCCGTAAGCCGTCCGGGCAACTTGTGCTCTCGCACTGTAAGGATGTCGTATCGTACGTTTAGTCTTACTACTGTGCTTATCGTAGTAGTTTGGCGTTTTCCTCGTTTTATTTTTCTTTCGACCTCTCTCCTACTTTTGTCCATTTTCCACTACCTTCTCTCTTTCTCTCTTTGTTCTGAACTGTTCAAACTTTACGTCTTCCTTTTTTTTCATTGTTTTTCTGTCCTTTGTTCTCAGTATTATGTTTCCAACCTTTCACTTTTTGAAAGCATTTTAAATTCTCTCTTTTTCTTAGGTTCTTCATTTTTTCCCGTCTTTACTTTCCTTTTTAAATAATGATGTAAATAATATGTACTCATTTGCCCTTCTTTAAATAATTCGCGTCTATTTTTTATTTTTTTCTGATGGATAACCTTGAGATAAATATATACACTTTTCTAACAAACTAACAGCACCATTAATTCAAAAGGCTACTTCATACTGTGTAATATTTAGTTTTGCCATAAGTGTTAATCATTTTTTTATAATTTATTGAATTTTATTAACGATTAGCATTGTTAATAACTACATTTACGAAATAATTAATGGAGGATCCCGATACTGGTCCCTATTGATATTACAAGGGAAAAGTACGAAACTTGTACCATGATTTAGAGTATAAAAAGATGTGTAATTAACCAAAAAAATTTAGCTCCCTTATTTGACGAAAAGTGTTTAAACTAAGGTCGAAAAGATTTTTCCCTATATATTTAGCACATGTAAGTACAAACAGACGAATATGTACAGACCCTATTTTCAATCAATTTTTTTTTAACTTTCTCATCACGTAAGGGAGTCTATTTTTTAATTTAATATTTATATATACTTTAAATAACGATATAGGTTTTGTACTTCCTCTAAAGACTTTATTATATTATGATTTCGCTGGGGACCTTCTTTTAACAAAGACAAGTTATTTTCGCTTGTATCAATATCTTTTGTTGCCACACAGTTTAGTGAATTTTTAGTTCAGAATTTAACAATTCTAGTCACGTGATTCTCTAAATACTAGTAATAAAATCATAAATGGTGTGCATCTATAACCAATTAGTTATGGTAGGTAGTTAAAATTGTGTACTATTAATAATGACCGATCAATATCACAACATCGTCAATTTTCACCAACCATATTGGTGAGAAGATCTTAAACGACGACAATGAAAAGACCAAAATCATTGTGCAATAATACTTGATTTTACACTTACTTGAACTATTTTGAAAGGTGATTGTATCTAGGAATTGCCCTAATTTCCAAGAGCTCCTTGGTTTTATCAGGCCAGTGTTGATGCTTTAAAATTTAGAACGAGGAATTAAAAAATCATAAACAGTGCTTAAGAAAGGAGCCATAAAACCAATCCGCTTAAACAACACAATTTTTAGTGTCCTTAATAACGCATCAAACTATTTGAAAGATTCCACTAGCCTTTAAAGGGCGAGGAAATGATCCAAATCGACTTTTCATTTGACCCCAAAATTTATATATAATTTTATATATAATTTTATATATATATAATTTCAACGGATTACTTATTTTAACTTAACAGGTACTTGATATATCGACCACCCTGGTCGCAACGTAAAGGTCAATATAATTTTTACCCATGTTTTTTGATGAGTTAGGTATGAAAAAAATTACGATAAATGTATTTGACCTTGAAATGACAATTTTCAATGTTAAGGGGACGTCGGAGTCGCCTGTTTTACCGGCATTAAGTTTTTCAAACTTTTCTACTTAAAAAATTAACCAATTGATTTGAAACTTGAAGAGATGATAGAC
>UELU01138300.1:72885-83855 GCA_900490025.1 Megastigmus dorsalis | reverse complement strand
GAGGTGGAGGGGGAGGGTAGGTTAAAAAGAATCGCGCGCACAAAAAGGTAGCGAAGATACGCCCTTAGAAAGCTTACTGCGTGACGGACTATAGGGGCGTCAATTCGACAGCCGAATGGCCCATTTTCGTTCGGAGTGCCACCACGTCATCTTCTATTCGAATCAGCAGCTTGAATTTCTGAAACAGACGATAAAAGGGAAATAATGTCATCGTAAGAGTCAATAATTTTCATACATCTGGATTAATAATATATCGGACATTTCATCAAGATTCTCAGATAGCAAGACCAACTTTTCTCTATATTTCAGTTTGTATATAGAAATGCAACTCACTGCATAGAACTGCGCTATCGACGGTACATAAATTAATCACTTATACGCACACTGCACACACTTACCGTTTGGCGATCCCCCGGTGTAGTTAACCAAGCGTAAAGCATGTAGCCAGGTATGCAGAGCATCGATGAGAGCGCCGTGAGCCAGCCGAGTATGTGTGTCCACCAGGGATAATCGTACTCCAGATACTTGATCGGTGTCCACTGGACCAGATTGAAGAAGAATACTCCCTGAGAGAGAGAGAGAGAGAGACGAAGAAGAGAATCGCGTTATTATTGTCTCGTCCGCGCACTCAAACTACATATAGCTATGTGAATAATGTAACAATAGTTGGTAGAGCTCACAATGCATATCGCGGGGGTGGTAAAGACCCAGCAGAACTTCCACCAGATGAGGGGATAGTAGCCGATCATGTCGCGTATGCCGTCGTAGAAGCGATTGACCCCGAAGGCCCAGCTTATGGCGATGCACTCGAAGAAGATGAGGAAGAGGAGGCAGAATCCGGAGACGGCGTAGGAATCGAGGATTTGGAAGACGTACATGCCGCCCTCGGAGATGCAGGACAGACCGACCAGATAAGAGAGCAGACAGACGACCGCGATGAATATCTCTTTGCGTCGTCTCAACAGCTTGGGCCACTCGTCCACCTACGCACACAATATATGCGTATTGCGTACATACGTCAGTTGAACAAGCTTAAAGAACGATCACTCACCATAGCAGTGATGAATCCCTCCATCGTGCAGAACTGCGAGTCGAGGCCTATGAGGAGCAGCATGAAGAAGAAGAGACAGGACCAGAGAGGCGCACCGGGAAGCTGAAGCACCGCCGAGGGATAGGCCAAGAAGGCCAGTCCAGGTCCCGAGGCAGCGACCTCCGCCACGGGCTTCTGTTGCTCGTGCGCCATGTAGCCCACGACCGAGAATATGACGAAGCCCGCGAACATGGAGGTCGAGGAGTTGACCGAGCACACGATCAGCGCGTCCTTGTACACGTTGTTGGTGAACTTGTTGTAGCTGCCGAGCGCGACCAATGTGCCCAGCCCGAGACCGTACGAGAAGAAGATCTGCGTCACCGCGTCTATCCAGACCTAAATAGAGCCACATTCGTTACAACTCTTTTTTTTTTTTTTTTTTTTTTGCCTAAAAAGCAGGTTTTCGGTTTTCGTTTTTCTTATTTATTCAAGAATTTCCTTTTTGTTTTTTTTTTTAATGCAGGTTCCATTAAGCAGATTTGGTTTAACTTAAAAAAGCAAAAGATCCATTTTTCGTAGAAGCTTCATGACGCAGACTTTAATAGCGGATTATTTTAAAGCTGAAAGGTGGCTGTAATATCAGACCAAGCAGAGCTTAAAGAGAACGACTAGCAGTGACAGCTTGGGATATAATATTTCGTCGATAAGTCGACGCGACAAGCTTATATATGTATATATAAAACTTCCGATGTACATACAAAAGAATAAAGAAAGAATCTTACCTCTGACTCTTTTAATTTCGAGAGATTCGGACTGACGTAAAAGCGAATACCTTCCATGGCACCAGGTAAGGTGATACCTCTGATGAGTAGTATAGTTAACAGGACGTAAGGAAATAGCGATGTGAAGTAAACGACTTTTCCGGTCCACTTGACTCCCTTCCAGATGCAAAAATAGCACATTATCCAGACGAGGAGGAGGGTACCGGCCAGTTCCCACCTGATGCTACCCACGTATTCGACTCCTGGACTGATTTGTAAAGCTCTTCGCCTGATTTATAGAAATACGAGGAATAATGTTTTCGTTCTGTTCTTTTAAATTTATTAAATGGGATCTTTGTTGAAAAAGTAAGTTGAATGCTTTAAAAATGAGAAATTTCAGTTTGGCAGGATAAGATTTACAAAATATCTTATAGCGCCACGATAAACTCGAGGAATTTCATATTTTAATGCAGTTCTTATATTGACGTATTTTTCAGGAGGATCTTATCCGATAAAAAAAGCTCACGAGTTTGAATTGACGTAATAAAAGTTGATTATATCGCGAAAGCCATTCGATTGATTTTCAAGTAATTTATTCTATACATCATTATGGGATTGACGATTCTCACCCAAAGACATATAACAATAATTTATAGGGTCTTACCTTTACTATACTCTAAGCTTTACCGACCAAGCAATCAATTGAATAATCTTAGCAAACGAAATAATTTTCATTCTATAAAAATAACTATTATAATCGATTGTGTATATAGATAATATGAATGCTCGATAACCGATACTATATCCTTTTAGATCACATAGATTTCAACTTTGATATTCGACGTAAGAGTGGAATCTCGAGCAGAACAGAAAATGAGTCATCGGTGACGAGTAAGCTTACTCCCAGAATTCCTTGACGGGGTCGGTGAGCTCGGCCGCTGTGACGTTCACGTGGTTGAACGTGCACATCTTGATGAGGCTGTTGTTCTTGCCCATCTGCTCGAAGCAGTAGAGGCTCTTTCTGTCGAACGGGTTGACACAGTTCTTCGTGTTCCAATAATTATTGCAGCTGCCCCAGGGTAGCTCTGTGTTTTGCGGGCGGTGCGGCAGCGCGGGTACCGAAAAAAAAAAAGCAAAGCAAAGCAAAATGAGACGAGCAAATAAAAACGGCGAGGGCACTTCGATAAGTCTACAGGGGGGGAGGGACATCTCGCGCGACAGAAGCCTCCCTCCTCTGATTGGAGCTAACAAAAAGAGAAACGGGATTCTTTTGACTCAAGGTCCACACACACACACACACACAGACTCTTTCACTCTCTCTCTCTTTCTGTCTTTCAGCCTTGCCGCGCAACCAAGGACTCGCGTGTGTTGTATACATATTTGCGATATAGGTATATAATGTACATGGATGTATTTATGCTTACCGGTGCGCATGGACATGAAGAAGTAGAAAATCGCCCAGGCAAGGATGACTATGTAGTAGACGTTCATCCAGCAGGACATTACAGCCGCTGCGTAGCCTATGCCCTTGAATAGGGGAGCGATTTTGAATACTCCCAAGCCGCCGATCGTCAGCATCTGACCCAGTGCCAGTTCCATAAAAAACATCGGTATACCGGCGAGGATCAGCGTGAGGAAGTAGGGTATGAGGAAGGCGCCGCCGCCGTTCTTGTAACACAGGTAAGGAAATCGCCATACGTTGCCCAATCCGATGGCCAGGCCGACCTGAATTCAATTTTTTTCCACTTTTATCCACTCTTCCCCAGTGATTTCTTCTTTGCTTATATTTAAGAGGTGGATTTTGTCAAAAGAGGGTCGGCGCAACGGGAAAATGAAATGTCGTTCTTATATTTTAAATCGAAAATCAACTTGATTTCAGTAGATTATTAGATGTAATAATCGTGGATAATGCAATATAAAATGAAAATCTCGTCCTTATTCGTCTGTTACCTCTGGAAAAAGTTTAATGCTAAAAAATTGTGTTGACAATATTATGTTAAATTTTTTTCAAAAATTTCAACATCAATATCAATATTTAGGATTGCCTATATTACTATTTTCACTTGATACTTGATATTATATTCATTCTCGTTAGAAGTTTTCTCTTTTTTTTTTCAAGCTAGTAAAGTATATCACTGCAATTACATTTGTATTACTTATCAACGATTTCGAGCAGATCGAATAATTATTAATTTGTTGTGAAGCGTATTGTCACGTTTGAAAACGTAACGCTTGCAGCGTGGAATCAGAGTACAGTAACGAGCGTAGCGGCCGGCGCATTCGATATTTATGCAGATTCGCTTCTTCAATTAAGCGCGCGCGTCTCACTCGCTCGGCTGCTTAGCCAATAAGACGTAATCAACGTGTAGGAGGGTCTCGCGGCGAAACGGCCGAGCTTGGAGGAACTTGGCATATACATCGCTCAGTCAATACGCAGAAACGCCTTCGAATGTTTTAGAGCTCAATTGGCTAGGCCCTGGGCTTTAATAGTTTCCCTGCGACTGCAGGGGAGAGCAAGAGATTATTCCGAGAAGAAAAGAAAATAAGTATCTCAGAAGGTAATCGGTTGAATTTTATAAGATTAAAATAAAATGGATAAGTGGCAGTAGCTTAAGAAGTTAATTGAAACAAGCTTTAACGGGGATTTCGCGATACGTTTTTCACGATCGAAATGCGGCCCGCCTGTAGCGGCACCTTTTTATGTCTACATTTTCTGCCTGGATTCGGATTTATATTGAACATTTTATGTGCGTTGTAAAAGCAACGGACTGGTGCTTCTCGCGTGTGAAAAGTTTCATTATAATCCAGCAGAATGTAATTTTCGAATATAGGTCGAGATGTTTCATTATTTACTCCTGCATTCCACACCCTTCGAAAGTAAATAAGAATAAATGCGCTTTATCGAGATTTCGATTTACTTAAACAGGACCGAGTGCTCTCGCGAATTGACTTTTTTTTTCTTCATTGTTATTTCACAGTCTGATAAATCTTTCAATATCCCGTAATCACTCAAATATTCAGGATTCAATTTTGTTTATACCGAATTTACGAATTATTGCTTGTAAAAACTATTTGTTGAATCATAAAAAAATATGATTTTTTCTTCAGGTTAATTGGCACACGTAAATTGTAAATAGTAATGTAAGTAAAACTCGTATAATGATAAATTAAATAAAAAAAAATAAATAAATAAAAAGTTTCTATGGGTAAATAAGAAATTTCCGTAAATCGTTCCGATTTTGGGATGTATAGAAGTTATCCAGCTAACAAATACGATACACTTTCCCCACTGTATCAACTTATAAGCGATTAAATGAAACAAGTTCGCTTCCCCGCCACTTACGCTTGTCATCATACATAGTCGCGCATGGAGCCAAAAATAGAATTTTCTATATATCATGGCGTATGAAAAGCATGATTCTGCAATATTATATCTCCAATTTTTGCCGAGCATCGTTTCTCCTTCAGCTTCGTGTTATTAACGAGCGCTCCCATTGCTGAACACGTACACGTTGATTGAATTAAGCGCGAAATCGAATTATCACTCTGCATATCGATTTCGCGTTTGTCCATTCGTGATTGTGAGCAAACTCTATGTGTCGCAGCCGCGCGCAGATGGTCGCATCGCCGCGTAACCAAGCTAGCATGCCTTGAATAGAAAATGAGTAGGGATCGCGTAATAGGAAGGAACGCTGATTATGCTAAGGGTGTTTTGCTTAATTTTAATGACGTAATCTTGATTGGATCGAAAAGTTTTTCCTCGTCGAACATATTTCCATCCCGCAAACATATTTCCTTCACGTACATCGATTATTTCCAAATGAAAGTTTTTTTTACTAGCAGCTGGAAACTTTTGAATTTCAAAATTGGTACAAAGTTTTCCTAATATGCCCCAACTGATACGTGGGATCAATTTCGCAGTCTACTGCACACATGTGTTAAAATGCTTTAAATATAGACCGGGAAATTCTAGATGTGTATAACTCGCCATGAATCTGCATCGTCAAGACCGTGAATCTAATTGAAGCAATCTTGCGTAGATCTAAGCTCGCGCATCAGCATTAAATAACCTACAGAAGTGTCTACGTACTTGAAAGTTCGTGTAATACTAAATCTCGTAGTTTCTCGTGATTGGCTAAATTTATAGGTCCTTGCGAGTTCGAGTTGTACTACTGGTACATTAGAATTGCAAAATACATTCAGGATAAAGTTTTGAGATGAGGACGAGTCTATGTTAAGCCGACGAACCAGCGGGTGAAGCAATTTTAAAACCAACTTACAGTGTTGTTCCGATCTTCGGTTATCCAGATATAAACGGTTTCTCACGTAGAAAAAAACAGTACTTTTAATTTTGGGACTACAAACTCGTATTTTAACTTGTGGTTTTTCTTTTGGAAATATTAAAATGCAAATGGAATTGGTAATCCAATTCTTGTGAATGGGTTAAGTTGAGGCTAAAAATAGAATTTTACCGAAGGAATAATTTAGAAGCGAATGGTAATACGAGTAGCTACGATCGATTATTTTGAAGTAAAGTCTTGAGGCTTAAGCTGGAGTTTTGTATATTAACAACAAGAATTTTAGCTTTATAATGTATCTAAAAACCTATTACGTACTTTTTAACTTTTCAAACCGGTCATACCGAAAGGAAAGATCTCTTATACACCACACAAATCAAATTAGCTTATCTTCGCGGCGCTTTGAATTTTCACGCTGCTTACATGCTGCTATATAATGCCAGTGCGCCTATATCTTGAGCTTCCGCGCAAGTCGGCAACAAGTGACTAGTCGAATATCGCGTGCCAGGAAAAAAGTCGTTCCGCGCCTCGGCCCGCGTCCTTATACAGCCCTACATTATCACGTAAATCGCGCAAGGTGTACGCATACATTATGTCTACTCACCACACTGAGGATAAAGTCGAGCTTTGAGCTCCAACTGCCGCGCTCGGGCAGGTCCGTTTTCGAGCTGTTGGGCGGTGCGAGGGACGAGGAGTTGAGCGATGCCCTGGCCCCGTCTGCGCCTCCTCCGCCCTCCGGATCGAGCACTTCCGGCTCCCTGTTGGTCGCTTCCGCCATCCTTCTGGACTAGCCCAAGCTCCGTGTATATAGGGTCCCGTGTGCGGAGGCGCGCGCGCGCAAGGCTTTTTGAGGTCGAGCGCGCGAGGTAGTCGCTGGAGCTTGCGGGATATGCGCTGCTGGTGCTCTAGGCCTGTGGCTTGTGCTGCCTTGCGAGCGAGGCGCTCTACTCTCTGTCTGCCTCTCTCTCTATCTGTCTCTGTATCTCACCCTACTGTCCTCCTTCGTTGCGCTGCTGACTTCCCTGGCCCATAACAACCTACCTGCGCACCGAACAACCAATCGGGAGAGTCTTTTTATTGAACAGAAGGCTTTGTCCTTATACTTAGGTATATATATGTACAATAAATATTCACGTATAGGAGCTGACAGCGTATATAATAATTCTGGTAGACATATATTGTTGCGAATATAAGCAGTTTGCATATTGCTTTTATCGACAGTCAATAAAAATGCAAATCAACACGGGCTACGAGTGTTTGTATACCTGAAATGTATAAGTTAATGGGATCCAGCGAGAAATTGGATATGGCATTTTAATTTTATAATGTCAGTAAAATCGGTATCGATTTACCGCAGATTTTTCTCCATATATATATAGGTATAACAGGGACACTTTCTCCGCTTTTATATTTAGTTCATTACAGTCTTGGCTTGGCGTGCGGATTTACCGTTATCCGACCAGCTGTTGCGCAATTCGATTAAAATGCAAAACCGTGGATATTATCTATTAAAGACTTTAAAGCGCGTTCTTTTTTACTTTATAGAATGGTGCGTTTAGATTTGCTTTTGCGCGGAAAGCTAGTTCAAGTTTTTAAACTATATACGTCTGACAGGACCTGGCCACTTTCTACTTGGATGTATTTTTAATGTTAACAGTCGCGTAAACTTGCGTACTTCAGCCGCATTTTATTCGCCTGTATTATCACCGAAACAGTGGATTTTAAAACTCTTTGTCTTTCTTTTGGTCGAGGTTTCCTACTTTTCATGCTCTTTTGATGATAAAGCTTGTCATTTTATCATAAGCCGTACCCCATTTTTTTTCTCCGCACACATGAGTTGAAACTTTATTCAGTTTTAAATAAAATATAAAAAGTATAACAATATATGATAAGGTTGAAAATTACCCTCGATGATACTATCATATATTGATTATTTTATAAAGCGTTCAATTCAATTTGTTATTAACAAGATTGAATTATGTGAACATTATATGTATATATAATATTCACTTTATTAATGCAATATAATAGTATCATCGAAGGTAATTTTCAACCTTATCATATATTATTATTATACATCTGCAAATAAATCATTATAAAATATCATTACAACTTTTATACACGTCGAGCGGCGAATTCAACTTTTTGACCTTTTCCAAAATAAACATATATTATCGCGAAGTACCACTTTGTGTGCTTAACCTATTTTCGACAAAAAGAGAGGAGTGAAACCATTTATAATGCTCGCCCCCAGGATATGTCAAGCCAGATCGCATTTAGAGTGCTAATTTCGCTTACTCGTCCGATACAGATTCGATGCTACATTTCAGGTTAGGCATCGCGCATCCATCATCTGAACTTCATATTATATTTAATATAGAAAATATATTATGTATTTTATTTAACGTTTCGACCTTTGCTTACGGACCTTTCTGTTAGACGTACTACTTGCTAAAGGAAGTATAAAAAAAGCTATTTCAAAAAAAATGTTTTTGATGCATCTTTATAACATTAGTTTAAATGCAATCTAAACGACAGGCCATTGAGAAAGCTTATATTTTATTTCGACGTGGTAATAAAGATTTTGTTACCGAGTATACGGAAATCCAATCATATTCTCATCACTCGATATCTTCAAACGGATATTTGATAGACTCGGATTTCATACTTGCAAGCTGCAGATAGAAGAAAAAGGGTATTTTTAAAATTTCAATCTGTATGTAAAAATAATGTAGGTTGTTGCTGAGCTTTGAGTGTCAGTTTAACCCAAGTCTAGAATGGAATTAATCAAAGCCAGTTCTGTTATCGGAAATATTTCAAGGCGGAATCCCTTGCACATAGCTACACGATTCATGTATAAATACAAATGCATTGGAATTCCAACTTGAGATATTTCCGATATCAGAGCTGATCACTAGTAATATTGCACCGAAATCCTGATCGACTATTTCCGAAGAGATTTGCGCAAAGTTAACGCGATAAATTATTTCAAATTTTATGATATCTGGAGTAAATATATATATATAATATTATTTTAGTATTTTAATCATTCCCAACTAACGATGTAGATATTAAAATGTATATAAGCTCAATGATATATATAACATTTATTGATAAGCAATTACAGTTTGATGACAGTTACACCAATTTAAAAGCTGCGCGATATACGATAATATATATATACTTTTATATTATATTATATTTATATTATATTAATTTATATTCAATAGTTTTTTTTTTAATTTTGATGTTAATTAAATGAACTTCGTTATTAAAACTAAATGTTAGAGGTCTATAATATGGTAATAAAAAGAAAAAGAGTAATAACTCAAATCCGCTTTCAGAATTTTAAAGGAAAACCGATAAGAATGTGCCCAGTAAGTTAAAGCCAGATAAAAGAAGAATTCAACTCCCGTGCGGAGCAGCACTTTGAATATTAAAAACTTTAGCCTCAGAAGAAAAGGAAAATGAAAGTACCTCAATTAATCAAAGTAACTGCTCAACTATTATCAAAAGAAAATCACTTTCAATCCGTATAAGTTTTTTGCGGGCTATTTAAGATTCTGCTTTATAGAATAAAAATGAATTTTTTTTATTTAAAGCGAGGAAAAACGCATGCTTGAATAGCATTTTCGCGAGTTTATTTTACATATATATTTTTTTCATAAATTTAAAGTGCATTGCAATGTGCAGAATAATAAAGCCAAAATTTTCAGGTAAAGATACTTTTTTTTATACATTCTCTCAAGAATTCTAATGTAAAAAGTGTCTACACATTGATTCTTCGCAATACTTTTTTCTATTTTTAGACATAATATTCATTAAGTTTATAAACAAAAATTAAATTGTCACGAAACTCTAAATAAAATCTCCTTTTCTTCAAGGATAAAATGAACGGATATTTTTATTGGCTTAAATAACTAATTACGCGGAATTTCCTCGTTATATACCAATTCATATTGTAAAACTATATTTTTAATATATCATTGATCGATAACGTCACGTTAGTTCGAAAAACATTTCTACGAATCAAAAACTATCGGATCGAATTCTTATCAAAAATTCACCACACACACACACACATCGTACAGAAAATAGTTCCTCCTTAAGGAAATCAATTAGCCATCTTTCAAACAAGCCGAACCGACCAATAACATCCTAAGAGCTAAATCTCTCGTAGCATTCGTCACAGAAATTCACGAGCCATTACTTGAAAAAAAAAAAGGAGAAAAAAAAACAGCGGCGCGCAGCTGTCGCGTCCCAAGCAAGCCTTTAAAGCATTCCTCTCTAACTCTACAGCATAGCTCGCGAGGCGAACCGCGAATTCCTATTATACCCGATGTTACCCGCGAAAGTCTAAGGTCTGTATACACACACACACACACACAGACACACACACACAGACACACACACGTATATAGCACACGTCGCACGCTCCAGTCGGTCCTGAACAGTGAAATCCCAGTACCCCTAGCTGTCCACCTATATATATATATATATATATACAATACGCATGTGTGAGGCGGGCAGTTTCCGTACATAGCTATACTCTCACTGCACAACAGGCACGAGGTTTTGTGTACAGGTTAGGCAAAGGTTGGCCAGCTCGTGGAGAGCAGCCGAAATGTATAGCGTACGTGTATGATAGAGGCGTACAGTAAGAAGGCGAGTGGGCAATTTTACAGGCTGGAGGAGACAGTTTCCTCTCGGCGGTCGCGCGCAAATCTGCGGAAGCCGATTGCCCGACGACTACGACGACGAATACGACGACGGTCCAATCGCTCCACTTTCGAACAAAGAAAATTTCTGGCGCGCTTTCTGGGGCGTCATAATCGATCTAGCGCTGCGAGTTTCCTTTCTCCCTTTCTCTCTCTCTCTCTC
>UELU01138300.1:43855-72865 GCA_900490025.1 Megastigmus dorsalis | reverse complement strand
CTCTCGGTCTCTCGCTCTTCTAGCTTTAACCCTCGAATATATAACCGCCGATCCCCCTCTTAATTGGGACAGGCATTCTCCAATCGGTGCTCGCCGCACCGCGTCCTCTTTTTCCTCTTTCCACTGCTGCTCCTGCTGCTGGCTGCTGCTCTTCCTCTATATCCATTCATCTCTCGGCTCTCTCCTTCCATTCTGCACCCTTCGGGGCTTTCAAGGGACGCGACGCCACTATATATATATATATATATATGGGGGAAACTCATGGGGGTTGCGTCGGAGAGCCAGTCGATAAGCAATCGAGCGAGTGAGGGAGAGAGAGAGAGAGAGAGAGAGAGAGAGAGAGAGTGTGAGCGGCCGCGCCGGAGATACATCGCCCTTGTGCGAGCGCGTGCAACGGACTTTCTCATACCCATTTCTCTCCCTCCTCATCTCTCTCTCTCTCTCTCTCTCTCTCTCTCTCTCTCCTTTCCCTGCAGCCACTCGCTCCCTCTAATACTTGTGATCGAACAGCGTGACTTCTTATCTGACTTTCCCGCTAGGATGTGGAAGCCCTTATAAGCTCGAGCTGAAGAATTCGCTTGCGTGTACGAGCGCGCACTTGGATATGGAAGATGTGCGATGAGATGATATGTAGCTGGAGGTCAAGGGACCTGTGAATCTCTCGCCTTATTGCCTCCTTTTCCGAAAATTGTTTCATTATTATCCATCATTTCGTCGGCTTATTGAGTGGAAGATTAAGTGTAATAGTCATTTATTTCGATAAAATGATATTCACCGGTAAGCATTATATCCGCGTAATCGTTTCTGCACATTAACCTTTACCAAATTTGTAATCGGATAAATACTTATTCTTGTATTATGTAGGATATAGCTTTAGCTTATACCTATAAAATTTCAATATTATATTTTCTTTTAATTCACGGCAAACGATCCGATTCGTTTACCCTTCATCTTTATTTATTTAAAACCGTACTTAGGTATATACTGGATTTTTAATCAAATTAAAAAGTAAAAGCAGACTCTATTGAATATTGTTTAATTTAGTATAATAAAAACATTTTATTCATTGTTTATATATATATATCGTTGAGGAGAGATGAGCGATAAATTAATTAGTTTCTCGATAAACTCGACCGGCCGCGCGAACATTAAAACCGTATTTATTATTAAAACAATACACGCGGCAACAAGAGCTCTTTTAATATTCCTCACATTCTGCAGTGGTGCGCACGAAAAAAAGCGCAACTAGAGCTTTCAAAAATTCAAGTAATAAAGAAATCCATTATGCAGTTTGTCCTTCAAGCACCTCATGCTCACTCTGCCGTCATTAATATCTCTTCTCGTTGCCCGCCGTGTACATAAATATACACTTGATTGTGTTGGTGCGGGCCGCAAGTATATCTTCGTATACGCGCACAGGCACACACGACGAACTCTCACGAAAACTTGGCTCATCCTTTTTCACCTCTTGCGAGACCCTGTCCTTCGTTTTTCCACTCTTCCGTCCTGCGTTTATATACACGCAAGAGTGTGTGCCTCTATGTGTGTGTGTGTGTTTGTTTGTGTGTGTGTGTGTGTGTGTAGCTCTAAATCGTTACTGGACTTACGAGCGGTCTGCTAGATTCCGCTCCGCTGGTCTTTTGTTGCGTACAGAGAGGGAGAGAGGGAGAGAGAAAAAGCGAGAGAAATGAAAGCAAGTCCGAGATTGCGAGAGGGAGAAAAAGGGAGACGGATAGCGTGTGCAGCAGCTGCTACAACTACAGATTGCAGTGTGTCGCTTATCCGCGCGATGATGATGTTCATATTCGCCGTGTGTATATGTATGTGTATATGGATAGGGAGGCCGCCGACGCCGCCGCCGCTGCTCCGCCGTCACTGCTGCTATCCTTGGAGCGGAGCCAGTTTTTCTCGCGTCGCGAAAAACCTTTTGTCTCTCGCACCCTCTCTCTCTTACCGGGGGCTGATCCAACTCTGCAAAAGAGAGAGAGAGAGAGAGAGAGAGAGAGAGAGAGAGAGAGAGAGAGAGAGAGAAGAGTCCCGTCAAAGTCGCTTCTATCTATCTCTCGCGTGCCTTTCCCCTTCTTCTCCCTACTCCCGACTGCTACTCTTTCTCGCACGCTTTTGTTTTCCCATTCTTTTCTCTCTCTCTCTCTCCTCTGCCTTTTCCTTTTTGCCCTTTGCCGTCCGTTTTTCCAAGCGCGCGCTCTGCACCCCTTTCCACTCCTTCTCTCTCTCTCTCTCATCTTTTTTTTTGTTGTATCCTTTTTACTTTTTTTCCGCCGCCTTTCTATTTTTTTTTATTCACGGCTCTTTGCATCTCACCCGAGTCACGAGGGAGATTAACCTACAGCCTCCCCCTTTCGTTTTTCCTCTCTCTCTTTCTCCCCGTCACCGAATATATAGTTTGGCCAAATAATCGATCTACAAAACTTTTTCACCTATATATACATACACGTATATATATATATACGCGTACTCATAGACACACACACCGTATACGTATATAGTCTCGAGACGGGAAAGCGCGTGTGCGTGAGCGAGAGAAAGAGAGGAAGCTTTCAAGCCCAGATTCTCGGCTCGGCGAACCTGGGCGAGAGAGAGAGAGAGAGAGAGAGAGAGAGCCAGAGGGGGAGGGAGGCGTGTATGAGGCGAACCAGTAGCCGGGGGAGACCTAGTGAAATACACCGAGTGAGAGAGAGAGATAGACGAGGAAGAAACGACGCTTTTCGCTTAAAGTCCAACATATATATACCCGAGGCGCAGAGAGAAAGAGAGGGACAAGACCAGGGGATGACAATGACGAGGAATTTTCGCAAACACGAGGCGAGCCCATGAGAGAGAGAGAGAGAGAAAGAGATAGAGCTGGGATCGAGGGAGCGGGTGAGACTGAGCGAGTTGGAACTGGAGCACACAAACTTCCAAGTTATCCCGAGGGACGAAGAAAAAAATCCAAGAGAAAGAGAGAGAGAGAGAGAATGCGTGGACCGTAAGGACAAAAGCGCGTGCTAGAGAGAGAGAGAGAGAGAGCGCAAGAGATGTATAGAGCGAGAGAGCGAGAGAGAGAGAGAGAGAGAGAGAGAGTCGAAGCGCGCTAATATGCATGTCCGGCAGGGGTCCCATGTAATAAATATCAGTGCCTCCTGAGCTTGGCTCCCTCTTCCTCTTCCACGCTCATAAAAAACAGCTATATTCTAATTAGCCGAGGCCGAGCTTGAGCTTCTCTCTCTCTCTCTCCATCTCCATGTCACTGTCTCTCTCTTTCTCTCTCTCTCTCTCTCACTTGCTCTCGGTACACGTACTCGACGAGTCGCCACACCGCTCGTATATGTGGGTTTGTTTTGCGGCTCTTTAACAGCCCGCGCTTATAATGTGCACTAATACACGCGTACTCTCGTTATGTATGTATACCTATATAGATACGAAGGAGAGACGCGGAAGCAGTGCGAAAAGTGGCCTGGTCCTGCGTAAACGCATCTCGCTCACACCTTGCGGCTTGTGCGTATCCACGCATCGCCTACAGACACAGACACACATACGCGCGCACACGTATATATGTATTTACATGTATGCAACAGCTCCATCCCATATTTACGCGCAATGTTATTTTGTATACACACTCGGCTCGAGCCTCCAAGTCAAAGATCGAAATTTTGACGTTTTTCCCATACTCTCTCTCTCTCTCTCTCCCCCTCTCACTCTCTCTCTCTCATATGTATGATATATAATATATATGTATATCTGGATTCACACACCTCGAGCAACAAGCATACTGATACATAACATAAGTAGTAGATATATAGTGAGTATAGACATATCAGATGTGTATATATATATATATATATATATATATATACACAAGATAAGACGAAGAAGAATACGCACCTGCTGCGAGCGGCTGGGGAAAAGCGTCGACGGGGGATCCTTCGCGGGCGACGGCAGCAGCAACACTGCTCCTCCTCCTCGCTCCTCTCTCTCTCTCTCTCTCTCCCTTGCTCTCTTGCTCTCTATCTCTCTCTCTATTGTGAGCCTATACTATACGCACACAGAGCAGAGAGAGCGAGCGAAGCTCGAGTCCCGCGCGCGTCCGTCCGTTGGTCCGTCCTGTGCAAAAGCACACTAGCACGCGAGCAGCGGTGCGCGCGCCAGCGCCTTGCTCCCCACCTCCTCTCTATCCCTATCCCTATCCCTATCTCTCTCTCTCTCTCTCTCTCTCTCTCTTGGGTGTGTGTGTGTGCGCGTGTATCCTTCCTTCCTTCCTTCCTTCCTGTCTTGCGAGCCGCGGCCTTGCCCAGGCGCACTCTACGGGCGCACGAGCTTAATCTTTTTCAAAACTGCCGCCTCTCCTTCGACTTCTCGCTATCCTGCGTCAGGTATAATTATACAAGGAGCACACGGCGTGTTACAGGAGTTCGAGTCCCGGCGCGCACTAACTATGTATACAGGGGGATGAACAGAAGGGAGATGTGTGACGGAGAGAGAGAAAGAGGGCGGAAGAGAAAGTAGGAAGAAGAAGAAGAAGAAGAAGAAGAAGAAGAGGAGAATGGGAGAGGCTGCACGCACAGTGCTACAGATGGGATGGAAGACGCGCGTACACGTTGTGTGCGGGCTTGCGCGAGGCTCGCAGGGAACTGGCTGCTGCTGCTGCTGCTGCAGGCTCGCTCGGCTGGGGAGATGTAACGCGCGGCTGCTGCTCGCAACTCGGCCCCGCGCGGCTACCTCCGACTCTATACCAGAGAGAGAGAGAGAGAGAGACAGACAGACAAAGAGACAGAGAGACAGAGAGAGAGAGAGAGAGAGAGAAAATGCGTGCAGAGCGGGCAAAATCAGCAGCACCCCTACATCCCCTGCAGACGCGCAATCGCTCCGTCTCTCTCTCTCTCTCTCTCTCTCTCCCTCTCTCTGTGTCTAGGCTTTGTATGTAGGGAACGCGCGACGAGCTGATGCGTCTATATATATATTATACATATATATACGTGTGCAAGCGTGGACACACCGAGCCGATCATATCACAGTATATCATCATCAGCGACGACTCGATATATATACTCTATACACCTATATATATATAAATATATATGTTGTATATATATATGATATGTGCTTGTGCATGCATAGATCAAACACATGCACGTCGTTCCAGAATGCAAGACGAGAACTGCCGCTGCCTCTCTGCGTGTGATAAGCATCTATATATATATATATATGCTTGAATCGTGTTGTGTGTATATATGGAGCGTGTATGCCGCGGACACCAGACTGCTGGATCGGTCCTCGTAGTAACTCGCCGCGAGCACCGAATGGTTTTGATCTGAGCATCCTTGAATATACATGTATATACAAATGTGCACAGGTGAAGAGCTGGATCGCGAATCTCTCGATTTATAAGCGTTTGGTCGTCGAATTAGCTGGTGCATCGTGTGTGTCAGATCGAGATGCATCGAGAAGCCTACATGTATATACACATATAACTGGAGTTGCGCGCAAGACTAGGAAGTTCCTATATCCGGAGGGGGTCGGCTGCAGAGCTGACCGCGGGTGAGCGGAGAGCAAGCGGCAAGTTGCAGTCTGCACGTGACACCGATACGTCCCCGCATCCGCTCTCTCTCTCTCTCTCTCTCTCTCTCTCTGTGTATCATCGTCGTCGACGTCGTCGTCGTCGTCGTCTCTCTCTCTGTGTGTATATAGGTGCATTTGACTTTCCAAGATGACTCGGCGCGCGCGACGGACTACCGACTCTTTTTTCGGGGTAGGGACTCTTTTTTTTTCGTGTGGCGAATGCAGACAGACATGCGGATACGCAGGACTGGTGTTAAGCGATAGTTTTTGGATCTCGGCGGGTCGGACCCAACTGGAAATTTCGAACGATCGCGCATTAAAGAGAGAGAGAGAGAGAGAGTCGCCTCGACAAGCGTGTGCGAGGCTTGATATTGCAGCGCCGTGAATGCGTGAGATCGAGAGCACTCGGAAATGCAGCGAGTGCCCTTTAACGGACCCGAAGCGCTCCTACACACACGCACACACGCACACACGCACACACGCACACACTCGGTCAGTGTGTTTAGAGCTGCGGGCAGTATCGTTTCTGCGCTTGTCACCAGCTTTCCAAAGCTCTCTCGGGTTTTCGGATTTTCGAAGAGATCTTTTGTATTCGCCGGTTGCGCTGACTTGTCTCGATGATGATATATATTTTGGCTGCAGTTGTTTTATGAAAAATTCAGGAGAGGTCTTGTACATCGCTGACGATCATTAGGATAAATTAATTGAGTATATAAACAAGTCTTCAATATCTTATCTGCTGGAGCTTCCATTTGCTGACCTATATTCTCAATTACTGAGTGTAACAAAAGCAAAAGATAAGTTATTGAAAACGACTTTATATATATATGCAAAACAAAATAAAGTCCTTTCGGTATTAGTTCACATAAATCATGCGGTGTAGCGGTATAGGAATAAAATGAAATAATCACCGAAATAACGGCTGAAACAACGAAAACACGCACTAGGAGAAAGAAAACTATATGCTTAAGCAAAATTTCTGCTTTATCAGCTAAACTTTTTTGCTACATTCCGCAAACTAACCCTGCTATCTATTATACGTTACAATAGTAGCTAAATATTAGATTTCTGGAGAGATATATCCATAAACTTTAGCTAATAGCATATATATATACCGCCATCCCTTTCAGAAGCTTTTAGAGATAATGTAATTTACTCTCGACAATGGAACGTTGCGGTAGGAAAATTGAGGAAATGCCTATATTGTACACAGGTCGCAAGATAATGCGAACAAATGCAATTATGTATGGCTAAGTAGATACATTCAGAGTACGGCAAGGCGTGTCTTACTAGACCACGTACACATCTACTCTTGAGGTTATGCGCATGCCTCTGTGTACGTATGTGTGTGTTTATAATTGCAAAAGCTTAATTCATGTTAAAATTAAATATCTTTTGCAATATAACAGTTATGAATTCGCATTTAATTTCGAAAAGTTTTTGACTTTCCATTGTTTTTCAGTAGAACGTAGCAAGTTGATCAAACTTTGGATTTTCAATTCTTTTTATTCGAGATTGTACTACTGCAAAGCATTTGCCATTAGCCGCGTGCGAATAATTTTGCATATCTCTTGAATTTAAGGAATGCGTATGACCCGCTGACCTCAATGATGATGTTCTCCCCTCCTATATGGGAAGGAAAAGGCATTTGCAAGAGTTTGGAAACTCTGTGTGCGCACATTTTAGCAGCGATTATGGAAGAGTTGCGGTTGTGGAAATTCTTCCCTTTGACGCTTCGCCTAACAATGTGGCAACGCTATATCGAAAAAAGATTTGAAAATGAAAGTTGTATACAATTTCATATTTTAACCACCACCCTACGATTACTTCGAATTATAAAATTATATTCATTTGAATGATACGTATCTATTCTTTTCCTTCTTAAAGATGAATTTATTTGTTAGCAAAGAATCTCGACTCATGCGCGATATCATTACTTTAGTATGATGTTCATTTAATTATTATCAATACATTTTATTGAAATGTACAGTTTTATCAAAAAAACTAAAATTATCCAAGTGAAATTTTTAATTTAAATTGAAATGAGTTAAAATGTTTCGGTTTAACATTAATGCTTTAGATACCTAAAATACATCTTAAGTATTTTTATAAAGTGAATGTTGTCTTTTAAAGATTATGCATGTAATTATAGCTAATGAATATGCTTCACTTTTAATGAAATTGTATTTTCTCGTATAAACTGCGTCTATTACGCGTTGCACTTGTACGCTTTGCCACATTTTAGTCACTTACTCGCTTCCTGCACTTATACAATTTCAGAAATTTCGATTGAGTGAAGTAGATATTTTTTTTTCTTGCATAATTAAATATACGTTCTAATTAAGGCTGACTCGTCCTTTAAAGATAAAAAGATAAAAAATACATTTGAATCGATAAATTATTTAGCAAGTTTTCTAAATATAAAATTAACGAAAACAAGGAATGCATCACGCTTTATTTTTAATAAGTAAATTATCTATTACACTACCACATAAGAGATGATATAATTCTAAAATTCATTACCAACGATTTAACGAATGAATATTTACTGAGAATATATAAAAGTTCCAATATGAATAGTTTTATTTTATTTTTATGTCGTAGAAATTCATTGTGTGGGGAAAAATTCACCCATAAAACTGTAAAAAATGACGTTTCACCCGAACAGCATACGTCCATTTGCAATTTCCATCTCACATTTCTTTTACGACACGCAGATTTACGACTGTTCTTCTTTCTATTTTCTTTCTACATCTTTGTTATTCTTTTCTATACGCATAAAGTATACGAAGTATGCGAAGTGCCGATCGGATATGAACTCTGGACCGCGTATTGTGACGTACACACTTCACGTGGTCATCACGAGTTTTTCGGACTCGAAAAGATGCGTTTGCTGACCCACCCAAAGGCTTGTCCTTCGGTCCGACAATAGCAACACCCAGTGGTCGCTATGTCTAAACGGCAGCCAAGTGTATGTTTGAAACCCCACGTGGAGCCGAATATAGTAATACGTATTGATTACTATATTAGTTCCCAGCGCTTTGTTATTGTTTACCTGAGCTTGCGGCTCCACAACGAATGCTCATTGACTTGTTGTGTTCTCGCAGTCTCAGATAACAATATTTACTTCCTTTCTCTTCGCAAATAACATGTACGCATTGTCATGTTATTTAAAGAGGCAGAAGAAGATGTTAGTACTCCAGACGACAGGATTTCCTTAAGCAATAGATCGGTCGCCGCGTAATGGGTCGACTTCTCCAATTGCATGTTAATCAGCAGAGCTGAGACGATGGCAGAAAGTAAAAAGATAGTTATTATAATATTAATAAGTATATTCTGATATCATAATGGTGAAAGACTATAGGCTGATCATCATAGAACGCAATTATATAAACAAAAATTAAAGTCATTTATTTTTGCGACGTTTCGAGGGTGTATAACTATTATACCCTCCTCCTCAGGCTCGTAAGAATGACATCGCTGTAGCTCACGAAAGCGTTTTGCGATTAACGGTATATAAAATGAACTAAATTAATGTATTAGAATATAAGTCTTACGAGCCTGAGGAGGAGGGTATAATAGTTATACACCCTCGAAACGTCGCAAAAATAAATGACTTTAATTTTTGTTGATATAATTGCGTTCTATGATGATCAACCTAGTCTTTCACCTATTATGAAATAAAAAAGGAACGATCGAATCAATATTAAATTTATATTCTGATATCGCATCTACATCCATGTCGGAGCTAATGCTGCTTTTTGTTGTTTCTTCGGCTGCTTTTATATTTTAAAGCCGGCTGATGTTGAGTTTCCATCTCTGGTGGCTTCGTGGAAACTTGTTCTCTTTTCCTTAGAATAAGGTTCTGCTTTCCTTTTATTCGATTTCTTTTTCTTCGAATCTTATATTTCTTCTATTCGGTTATTATATTGGCCTTATTTAACATACTTTTCTCTTAATTTACATAACGGTTTAATTAATTTACATTTATATCATAATTACTTAACGGACATCACAGTATATAAACAGATAAAAATAAATTCACTTTTTGAGTAATATGAAACACAACAAAATAATAAAATGTACACAGTAATAAAAAATAAGTACAGTAAAAAGTAAGTATAAAAAGGCTTTTTTGTTAATTTCACTTTTACAAACAAGAGAAGCAAAAAATATTATTTGTTTAATTTTATACGATATAAAAGTTCCGAACAATGTAATTAATAAAGAATAATTCGGACTTGGCTGTACAGTAAATAAAGTAATAGCAAATCTATTACAATGTGCAAAACTAGAGAAGTTTCCATTAAGTTGAATCGTGATCGACGCGTCGACCTCAAATCCCTCGCCGTGTACATATTAAAATCTGAAAATGCTATACGAGCAGACTCGGTGAAAAAGGCTTCTGCGAACGAGTAAATAGTAGACACAATAGAGTATACACCGAATGAAAAATGAAACTCTAGAAAGAGAAGAAAGGAAACGGAAAGAACGAAAACAAAAAAAAAACAAGATAGAGCTGTCGAGCGACGAGCGTAAAAAAAGAGGGCTATGCACCCAAAAGCGCCCGACCCCTCCGGACTACATCGAGTCAATTCGAAATTTTCTCGTTAACTGGATTGCACAAGTGCACCCCGGTATCGGCGCGGATTTCTGTATATCTCGTACACAGAGAGCCCGTCTCTCCGCACAGAGAGAGAGAGAGAGAGAGAGAGAGAGAGAGAGAGAGAGAGAGCACATCAATTCCCAGAGCACTATTATCCCCTCGTACAATCACTCGTCTTCTTTCCTTCCCCCTCCTCTCTCCCTCCCCTTCCCGCCCTCCCTCAATTATTCACACAGGACACTGTGAAACCGTACACGGATTTAAATGCTCGTGTGTGCTACTTCGTTGCTTCATTATAACGGCTTTATCCCCTCAGCTTGGTTATATGCCTTTTAATTGTCGAACCTGTCACTTTCTTTCTCTGCACATATCGTGAGAAAGTCAACACCGATATTTTTACAATTGCTGCAATTTTCAAGCTTTGTTATACAATTAATTGATCGTTCATATTTATTATTCGGTTTATTTTATTTGTTGCTTTAAACTAAAAACTGTTGCTAAAAACTAATAAAAAGAGAAATTGTATACTTTGAATTTATATGTGCAGAAAAAATAAACATGCTTATATAGCGGCAATGCGAGTTCAGTACAGTAACAGAGAAATTCAAACTTTATAAAATGTTCAATAGTGAGTGAAGCGTTCATTAGTTCTCGTAAAGTAATCGAACCCACGATTCACGGTTCACGCGATTACTCAGTTATAAATGAATTTTTGCCATGACACGGCAGAACGTAAACTCGCCTTATATATATATATATATAGATGGTATACCCATCATAAATTCGGTTGTCAGTTAAGAGCTTTGTTCTATAGGTGTGTTGCAGCGGCTACAATTTTCGCTGCTGCTCGAGCTCGAAACTATATATTGCCGCTATATGGGGCTAATACAAATGATCTGACTGAAACAAGAGCATCGCCACAGCCTCCGGGCGAACCCACAGTAAAAATGTGTTTGGCCGCCGCGTCTGCAGCAAAGCGAATTTCCACGCGTGCAGGCCATAAGCGCTGCACATATTTTTCCATCTTTATATTAACAACAGAAAAGACGCGCGAGCGCGTTTTCCTCGGGAGTTTTCCTACCGGGCAAAACTTGGGGCGCAAACGCTGAATTTTAATTTCACTTCAAATGAACGTACCGCCGCTATCGCTGCTGCTGTGCTTACTCCGAGACGTCGAGCACGCGCCAGAGAGACTGTATGAATAAAGTTTTTGTTGGGGGCGCGTGCAGGTTGAAAATTTGCAAAACTTCCTATATTGCCAGGCCCGGCCAGGCCTTTGTAATAATTTGGCCCTCTATAGGAAAGTTTGCGCCTCGAGACGCGGAGTGAAAAATCATTGCAAAAATGAATTGGCTAAAGTAGCTGCGTGTGCGTATTCGGTTAATTTCAACAACAGGCGAAATTATCGACCGACTAAAGGCTTCCACGCCTATTCACCGTCGGGTCCATGTGCAGTAGCTATATATGAATTCCCTCGGGACGTCTCTCTCGTTGGGAACAGCCGCGGGTGGAGCCTTTCAACGAGAGAACAATGGGGAAACTATTATTGACCGTCGAGAAGATATATAAAATAAAGTGGGAGAAAAATTGAATTTAGCCTATAATTCATATATATATATATATATATATATAAGTAAAATATTGCGTAAGTACAGTTCCGTTGTAATGTTATGGGACGTGTGACATATGTGGACTGATCGAATTAAATGGGGGAAATGAGTATGGGTATGCGCCTCGAAGATAAAAAAAATGCATAAAAATCTATTGTCGAGATAAAAAAAAAGAAACAGTCTGTTTTTACTGTTTCGCGCCCCACGCGCATAAAACTTCTGAGTTTTACTGCTTTCTGCGATATTAAAAAAAAGGTGTTTGGCATTACGTGAAAGTATAACTTTTAATGAGAAAAATGCAAGGACTATATCATTTTAATTTTACGAAAAATTTAGTGAATTAAACTCCTAAAATTGTAGAAAGTTAAATTATGAAAAACTCTTTTTGCTTATTATGCATAAGCCAATCATTTATTTCTTAAATCCTGCATTCAAAGTTTTACATTGCATTTTATTCCTTCTAGTGGGAATTATGCCCCTTTGTGATATATCATGAAGATTAGATTATCGAACATCATTTGCAATTTTATTAATTCATACAGATACACAATGGACACCTGCATATGTTATTATACTTTTATCTTTCAAGGTTGGTGGTACCGTTGCAGGTGCTCTCGTGCTCTGCTACCGAGTACCGCGTCGAACCTGCCTGCAGACGGTACATATATACGCTGCATATATATATATACACGGTTCTCGACGACTCTGTATTCGCTATGTCGGGACTCTTCCTGTACCGAGTTAATTGCAATATTTAAGAGTCGTCGTTCGATCTGCTCTCGCACCTCTGCGCGCCACTCGATATTTACGGGCCTTTCTATATATATATCTATTACATGCGAGGATCAGAAGGCAAAAGTTGGATGACGCGAACGAGATTCGTTGCGATGTGTATTTTCTTTTTGCAAATGCGCGGACAAGCTGGCGATGAGAAAATAATTGCACGAGTGCACGTGCTAAGTTTACTTGCCAGCTTTGAGGATCGCGACTTTTTTTTTTTAAGCTGCGTCGGGTTCTTAGAGAGGCAAATCTTGAAAGTCATATATAGCTCCACTTTTTTTTTAATGCCGGCCGTTAGAGCCTGCCGTTATGGATGTGACGTGCTGTACGTCGAGAAATTTTTCAAGTACTTATATATACTTATTATATACCTTGCTAGTTGAAAACTACAGAAAATAATATATATGCTTATATACACTTTGGAAATGTATATAAGTATTATAGAGTAGGTATATTTATGAATATATAATCGTAGCATTTTTAATGTGGAAATAAAAAAAAAAATATTCAAAAGTTCATAACGTTCCAATATATTAAAACGATCCTTACGAAAAACAAAATTCTGGGGTACAGTATTGGAATGATACAACGACACATGAAAAGTATGAAAAATAATGTTATTCATTTTCTAAGCCTGCTGAAAAATGTTTAATTAATATTTTCCTTAGAAGTCTTGCACTAAGTACTTCGGTCCATCTCGGTCCTCACTCCTCACTCCTCAAGCATGTATAAAAGGAGTGCCCAAGCCCCGAATGCAACAGCCGAGGCCTCGTCGCAGCTTGTCGGTCGGTCTCGGTCGTTGCTCGTCATATCCTATGGATCACATATACTTACTGCGCGCGCATCATAGAATATACAGAACATAAACCGGCTGGTCCAGTCCATCGGTTTATATACTCGATTCTCCAGGTGTGCAATAATTGCCAAAATGACATAAGTTACGTGGACTTCGCGGGCGTCGATTACTTACTATCAAATTGGCTAAAAATCATTACGCAGACATTATGCGTAATTTGGGTAACCACAAAAAATAATAAATAAACTGTGAGTCAGTTTTTCATACGTGAAGGTGTATTGTGTGCGAAAAGGTTATTTTGAGGTTATAAAATTTTACAGCTGACGAATATCTATTTAACGGAGGAATTGAAAGATTACTGGATATCAAGATGAGAGGCGGCGGCGGTATGTTTGATGTCCACGAATTTGGTAAACGAATACGACGATTGCTTGATGGAAACTATTCTTATCGGAAGATTCTTGTGCTCATTGTCATTTTTGGAGGCTTTCTATTGTATATTGGTCCAACGATTGCTCAGTGGCTCTTTTCTAGCCACAGAGAACCTATCGAAGGTAATATTATAGATTTAATCTTATTTTGATATTATTTCAGCTGTTTATTATTTACAGCATATGAAGAGCATTGTCTAAACGAAAGATTGGCTAGTTTCTATTTTGATTCCATTGAATACAATGCCAATATTTTATCTAATCCAATCAAGGAAGAAGAACGGAATTATTTGCCTTATGTAGGAAATGGAATTTTTGGCATACCAATTCAATCAGAATCATGGCTTTATATAAAACACGGTAGAACTTTGTCCTTGCCAGTAAAATGGCAACCTCTTATTTCTCATCAAATTGCTGAGGGTGCTACATATCGAGAGGCAATTATTACACATTATACGAAAGGTATTGTTTACAAATACCAGTGCTTCAGAGATGGTTATCACATAGGTTATCAATATTACGCCCACAGAGATCTTGAAGGAATTTTTGTTCAAGAAGTAAAAATATCAAATCCTTTGGGTGTTTCGCAGGAATTTCCTTTTAAATCTCCAGTGTCTGTTCACTGGACAGATGCTCTTACAGAATCGATTAAGTAAGAATTTTTTGCATTTTTTATTTACATATATAGTATCAAAATCAAACGAGCAAGTTATTAATTTTGTATTTCAGCATTTTAGTGGAACATACCAATCATGAGCTTAATTTAGTATCAGGCTATATTAATGTACCTAATTCCAATAAAGTTGTAGCAGTAACGATAGTTTATCAAGTGGCACAAAAAAAAATAGAAGTTAAAGCAAGAGGCTCTGTCAAATTGGAATATCTATCTAGCATAAAATACAGTGAACCAGTTTTAATGGAACAATATCGACAGGAAAGGGATTCAGTAAGAGCAAGGGCTATCGAAGTAGGTTTATTATTTGTTTAATATCCATTTAAAGTGTAAAATAATTTTTTTTCATTAAATAGTTTAACTAGATGGAATAATTATTCTTTTTTCAATTATTTTATTTTACTGCGTTTTAGCATATGAGAAAAGCCTTTGTTAAACAATATAAGCAAGGTTTAAAGGAAGATCATGTAAATACTTGGCAGCGATATTGGCATTCTGGTTTCAGGATAAGTGATTCTAAGGCAAAGGAAGCTATTAATGGGTATAAAATAAATTCAACGATTTATTATGTTTTAAGTCAAGTACCAAAAGCATTACCAGATGTTGAAAAAAGTGTTGTTAATAATGAAGGTTGCTATCGGGGACATCATACTTTGTAAGTTTTTATTATAGATCAAATAAAAGTTTAAAATAAAACATAGCATTATTTAATACTTTCATAATTGCATTAGGGATGCTCCTCGTTTATGGAGAGATACTTCTTCTATTGATACAATCAATGAGTTAGTTCGAGCATGGTCTATAACTCTTGAAAAACAAGGTTGTCATAGATTGATGACTGGTAATCCATCTGCAGTATTACAAGCGATTGTTTTAAGTCTGGGAGGCTTAAGATTTAGTAATCAACATTTGGAATTTAATATTGACCCACAGCACTTGCACAGAGATTTTTTATTTAGGTAAATTATAAATACTTAATATTCATTTTTCAACTTTATTTAACAAACTTACGAATTTTAATTATGCAGGAGGATAAGTTATGGAAATGTTACGCATCTGAATATCTCGGTCACTGTAAATGAGGATAATCGAGCTGTTTTAGGTGTAGCACTTGATCGGAGTGACAGTGTTTATTTTGGATGTGATGCTGGCTGTTTAGATGCACCAGTACCACTAAGTCAGTCTTATACTAATTTTCCAGTAAAACTTACTAAACCTTTGACGGCTATTTTATACATTACTTCTGATTACCAACATATGCAGGATTTGCAAAATGCCTTACATGTTCATGCTGTTGATGAAGGTGTGTGAAAATTTTTTTATCTACTCATTAACATTAAATACAATAAATTTATTATATTTCTTTCTCACAGCTCCAGCACATGACTTTAATGTCATGGCATTACATAAACATGGACATCAGTTAGGTGGCTTACCTACCTTTTTTTGGGTGAGCATATGTTTCCTTATCATCGTGTTCCATCTATTCCTCTGTAAATTAATTGTCTCGGAATATTGGGATCAAAAGAAAGACCGTGTGAAAGTGCGATACAATAAGCCATAAGTATTGTAAATAAATTTGATATAGCCTTCTTGTTATTGAATGTGTAAAAATATTATATTTTTACACAATTATTAAAAAATGAGAGAGATGTACAGGCTGCAATATTGTTATACACATGAAAGTGTCGATGAAACCGATCATCTTTCTTATTTTAGATCTTCATTTAATAATATAAGAACTTTTATAATCGTCGGTTGTTCTGAGTTGTTATATAGCAGAATAATTATGTAGACATATGCATTGAGTACATTAAAAATCATGAGAATTGTAGGTAGGCAAATAATTTCTCAAATCGAAACAATTGAGTACTTTTGGCAGTATTTATTTAAATAAACATAATTTGAACTTGTACAAACCACATATAAAGTACATCAAAAGTATGCGAATGTTGAAATTAAAAGAAATCTATGGTGCAATAATATTGTAGTCGATAAACTTATTTTTAATTGTACGCAAATAATTAACTGTAAGATTTAAGGAAGTGAAAATGTGGTTTTCTTCAGAAATAGCTTTATACAATTCTTTAGCTTTTATATTCCAAGTTCATACATACATATTCGACGTATACGACCAGTCGTTATACATACTTTTGTTTCATTTGCACAGGTAATACTGATTGTTGAGTTTTTCATTGTTTTTCTCTTACTCGATAATTTTTTAATTGCTCTTTTCCATAAATCTCTAACGAACAATCATACACTAACAACCAATAAACTCATTTTTATAACACTTACATCTAAAACGTTTCTTCCGTGTTTTGTCCGTAATTTTTAAACGAAACAATGAGTTCCTGCTGATCATTTTCCTAGTTATTCTCTTTTTACTTACATTACATAAATTTTGTCTCTAAATTTGAAAGTAAAAAATTCAAAAGCTTCATTTAATCTCTGGAAAGAATACGAGTAGGTATTTGAGATAACTACTGAATCTACGTAAATTTGTACCTCTGGTTAGAAAATATTACCCTGGAAAATAATACACGAAATTTGCTCAATAAACTGATATTGGAATTTCGTGAAATAAAGTACTACTTGAAATATTAACTTCGTAAGATCTATTTTCTAAACAATAAATATATTATACAACAAATTACAATAACAAAATATTAAATTTTCTAGCCAGAGACCCGTCTAGGGTTTATTTTATATAAATGTAATCTCTCGATCTTTAATATTATCTCTAAATGGATAACGTACATATGACTTTGACACCTTTGACTAATCAAAACACGGGATCATTTGCCAGACTCCTGATTTTTCGAAAAGGCGACTGGTAAATTAATTTCGCTAGCGTATCAATATTACGATTTTGATTATTTTGTATAATGACTGACAGCAATTATTGATAGAGACTCATAGCTTTTATGACTTAGTAATAAACAATAACTTATGTATGTACATACTATACATATAATTTCTAACAGTGAATAAACTTATTGGCGTTGCATCGACAACGATTTATTTTATTATACTCCTAGAAAGTATAAATTTTATGAATTTTTTATGAGTTCAACGAACGAGTGTGCGTAAAGTGCGACATAAACAAATTACGGGGAATCCATTCCACGATATGAAGTCCGCAATTATACTACATGCTATGTTTATGTATATATTATATATGTATATATAAATGTAAAGAAAAAATAAAATCCAATGAGAAATATCAATTGCGTAATGAGTAAAATTTTTCCTCCAGACGAGGTTTATGAACAAAAGAGGTTTTCTCATCAAGAATCGAAACTTTTTCTTTCTGTTTAATCGACATTTTAAGTTGTCTATAAAAAACGATATTGCTTATTTTATATAACGTGTACGCATGTCCTTTAAAATAAAAAAACTTTTCAAGTTCTTTTTACATTACATATGTACAGTAGTACCCTGGTAAAAATTCGTCCAAGTTTTATTTACGTGTATGACGTCTTTACCATATGCCAACATATAACATTAGGTATAAGACAACTTTTAGTTACAGCTCTATTGTCAAAAATTAATGATTGTATAGTAAAAAGTATTGAAAATTTCTCGTTTCTATGGTGACGAAGGTAAATAAGGTATATGTGCTTTATTTATCTTATATTAAAAATAAAATAAAGCTATAATGGAAGTTTATTGTAAGCATTATTTGAATTTGTATAATGGCTGATTATGAAAAGTTTGTGAAAATTTATGACATTCCAAAATTTTGTGTCTCACATTAAGTTAATTGTGATAATTTAGAGAGAACGAAATTGATAAACTATGCAATTTTCGCCGGGGTACAAAGATGCAACTTACTGATTCTCAGTTTATTCCGAATCAAGAAAGATTTGATCTTTCCTTCTTCAAAATATTTTGCAACGCATATTAGCCATTAATATTTTTCAGTGGGAGAGCGTATATTTCCGTTGATTTAAATATTGCAAAGAAAACTTGATGAACGTAGGTACACGATATCATTAATTTTCGAATATTTCCTTCAGTAACTCCAGAGACGCGCGAAATTCTAACGATTTCGAGTTTTTGACTTGAAATACTAGATCTACTTTGACATTATCACCAAAAGTCTTTCGTATTTTTTTTTTTTTTTTTGTTAATATGTAGAGGAGATTGCTTCGATCCGTGTGAAGCTGTTTTCCCATTGTGCTTAATACTATATATAGTTCTCTTAGGCAATATATTCAGTTTTACAAGTTCATCGCGTTTACGTTACATTACTTAATCCGCATGCCTATATATACATATACATTTACGCTTAAATAATCTCTTGACTTTTTTCTATGTCATACTTTGTACAAAGTTTGGTAATAATCGCTTCGCAGCCGCCGCCTCCTGTATTTACACAAACGACGATCGTTCGCTTCTTTATACTTTTTTTTTGGTTTGTTTTTGATTTGCATACGTTATTACATACTACGGAGATGCACGACTTTGTCGAGCTATAGCGGCTTATATGACAGGTATGCGTACACCGAGCTAAAGTAGTTTGGATACAGTTTCTTTCTTTTTTTTTTTTGTATATTTCTTTAATAGACGACAATGGTAAGGGCGTGCGAAATAGACGGTTATTTTGTTACCGAACGATAATTTAGTTGAGTATTTCGTGATTTTTTTGTTATACCTACATGCGAACAGTTCTTTTAAATTTTCAAAGTAAACACTGCATTTTCGTACAATACTTAAATCGATTATATCCATCGTGATCTTCTTCACAAAAAAAATTACAGCACTAAGTATATTGTACTACGTAAAATTTTTATAATAAACTACGTGTGCATTACACTTTGAACAATGCTATTTAAGTAGTTTTTATCTTTACATATAAATACTGTTGAGAATATTTCAAAATACGTAAACAGTAAATTTCGATTATTAAAAATATTTCGAACGTTATTATTTGCTCACTTTTGTTCTATAATTAATACAAAATAGCAATTAACTATCAAGTTTTAGACTCGCTACAATCCAATAAATTGCATTTATCTAATTTATTTATGCTGCAAACTTTTTCGTAGAAAGTAAAAGCATCGTAAAATGCATATAGTACACGATACTCTATTTTCCGTCGAAAATTTATTATATGGAAATACTCGATGTAAGTTTTGCATAATGGCAGATTATATGATAATACACGAGGTTAATTTGCATTTTCCAGAATAGCTCGTGATAAACAAGTGAAAGGAGAGAAATAATGTATTTAACGATAAGATAATATTTCACATTTCCCGGCCTTAATTAGTTTTATAGACTAGCTTGTAATACTCGTTGTTGTCATATGAAAAAACAAAACTTTCATTATTTCGAAATGAATGCTGGGATAGTACAATATAATTGGGGCTTGAAGAAGGTACAAGTGTTAACTAAGACTTTTTCTCGCAGTAATAATAGTCGCCGCGAAATCAGGAAATTCTTCATAAGGCTATATTCGACGATCAATATCTGTGTATATTCTTAGGTCAATGTTGTGTTTTTGTTTCGGAGGTAAAAATTCTTTACTTGTAGTTTAATTATCGTTAATTATTTGTTTTTTTTTTTTTTTTCATTTTTCGCCTTTAATTATGTCCAAAAATTTATGTCTTAACTAGCAATTCTTTTTGTGCCTATGCAAGTTTTTTTTTTATCACTTGAGTATTCCTTTAGTTCAGCATATAAGAAATTTCCATTACACGACGATACAACTATAGTTATCTTATTTTCTGTATTCTCTAATAATTGTTCACGCATACACCGACGCGCGCGCGGCGCCACACGCTCACACGCATACACATCGACTAGTATATGTGTATAATACTTGACGCGCGGCCTATGACTATTATAAAAATTCGCGTTCGTATATATATGTACTATAATAATTGTGACATATACGGCGATCTCATCTAAAAAAAAGGGGGATGGGGGCGGGAAGGGGAGGAGGATTTATTTAAAAAATCGGTAGTTTATACAAACGACACTTATGTTCAACCTACAGGGAAATCGACTTTGATTTCCATAGAAAGCGTTACAAAAACACGTTTCGTTAACTTTTTTTTTTCTTTTTCATATAAATTACGCGTTACGATTAACGAGTGCTATAATAATTCATATTTTCTGTTCTTCTTCTTCTTCTTTTTTTTTCTTCTTCTTATTTTTTCTTTTAAACTCGATCCTTATCATACTTTATAAATACTTTTGTAGAAAATTGCAGTCTCTGTGCATTCTTTTTTTTTTATTCTTGTTAGGGAGCACCTTCTAGTCTAATTTTGATAATATACTCGCTATACAAACGAATAATTATATTTCATATACGATATATACCATCAACGAGAAAATAAACATTTGAGATACAAAAACGAATCGTTCAGCCTATATCGTCAAAACTAAAGAACCAAAACTTCCAACGAGCGTGCGAATATACACATACATATATATATATATATATATTTACCTGCCAACTAATATACACTTTTTGTTCCATAAATATCTTGAATAAAATTCAACTATAATACACGTCTCGCTCGAACGCATTTTACGTATACGAACAATTTGTTTTCCTCTCTTTCTTTTTAAAACTCATATCCGCCGCGTTTCTTTCGCGTTTTTTTTTCTCTATTCGCTTCGCATGCGCCTCTCTTTCCACTTACCGTTTCTTCGCTTATAAAGTGCACGCGGGGGGAGGGAATAGAGGGCGAGTATAAAGTTATCCGTCCTTAGGAAATGTTGTTTATCGTCGATGCGGCCTGGAACGCAACGAAGAGAGCCGAGGAGCTGCGCACCGCCACCTGAATCGAAAATATTGGATTTCCGTGTTGGATGTGCCGTTTTCTCTCTCTCTCTCTCTCTCTGTATAGGTATATCCTTTATATATAACGGACGCCTATATACATATATATATATAGATAGACACGCGTATATAGCCGACTATGCTCGTGAGACATCGATACTCGAGCGTGAATCAAGTTACCTTATAATAGCCCTCTCTTTCTCTCTATTTTGCTCTCGGCAGCCCCCCAGAGATAGATAGAAAGGCATTTCTCGTCGAATTTCGGCCTACTCGAGCAAATTGACATGACAACAAGTCAGCGGCGATCTGCGAAAAGTGACTGTGACTCTCTTTCTCTCTTTCTCTCTTTCTCTCCGGCTCACTCGTCACGCTTTCACGTTACATTACGAGGAGGGAGAATTTTCTGATAAAATTCACCGCGTGGAACGAGCACAAGTGTACAGCCATAGAGGCACATATCGAAAAATATAATAAAAATTACTCCTATCAACGCAATTACAACGGAGATTCGTGGAAATTCAAGGGTCATGCATTACGTTGAGCGGCAATTTTTTCCATACTTCGCGAGGTACCTCGATTTCACCGTTTTAGCCAGAAAATCCTCTTTGAGTACATATATACTTACGCGCGCACTCGTTAAAAGGTTTGTCAATTTCTGTGATTTGACTTTGTATAAAACAATGAATATCAAGAGAAGATCAATCAAGAATTTGCAATCAACAAACACAATTAACAAACCTTTTTTTTCTATCGGTGCATAAGGTACATGCTCCAAGGAAAAGGTGTGTATTATATCGATAGAGCGCAAAGTGAAAAATAAAGTATAAATCAAGTATATATAAGCATCGATCAGCGTCGTAGTTTTCGATCTGTCTTTTCTTTTTGTTTCTCTCCGTCTGCGCCGTTGCGACGCACGCAGCGAATGTCGTCGTCAGGGGGCCGATTATAATAATATCGGATCGAGTCCGTCTCAGTTTGTATATAGGTTGCCAATATAAATATGTGGAAGACTTTTTCTTTAGTGCAACCGGTTTTCTTTCTATTCGTGCGCCTTCTCCTTCTTTTTTTTTTTCTCTCTCTCTTTAAATAAATGCAGCTTCATGTGAAAATGCGCGTGTCCAGGTTAGCGTATGGACTGGAAGTGATTAGACTTTCAAGAAAGAGAATTTTCTTGCTTGTTTACAAATACGAGCCGATTGTCGGGCTCTCACGCGCGTCTCGAAATATCCAATGTTTAATCCTTTGAAACAGCAATTTCTTTATGCATAATTTCATGTACTGAAGTATTGACATCGTTTACGTATACACTGGGCACTCGAAGTATTAGATGGCCGCGTGACTTTTGCCATATGAATTATAACCGCATTATAATTTAAATAATTGTTCCCGGCGTGCTTTTTCTATTCTGTCCATTCCGCGGTATAGCGATATTTAATTTGAATTCAAAGAAAGCCGCTCCACAGGAACGAACTTACATACTAATCAAGTTTGCGAACGAAAGAAAGAAAGGAAAGAAAAGAAAACCTGAGAACTGGTGCTTCAAAGGGTTAAATGGATTATGTATCCGTGAGGATTTGTTCGAGTGAGGGATGACCGTAAAACCTATGTATCTGTTTGGCGCAGTCTCTCATTTAATTTGTACGAAGAATTTTCCGCAATTAACGTAATTTTACGAATAGGAATTCACCGTAGTTCGCTTCGTTCTCGTGCATAAAAAAATGTAAAATAGTCCTCGACTGATTTTTTGTGTGTGTCTCTGTGTGTGTATCCGGATTCAGTTGTACAACCTCTCGGGAAACATCATTTCTACTTGCGCAATGTTTTTTTATCTCGTCCGTGCGTTATATATATATATATATATATATATTGTTCTTGTTACATTGAATGCGTCGCGGCAAAATGCTTGTGAAAGTGGGGGGAGCGAATATTGGTTTCGTTATACGAGGCAGAGCAAATCTTTCGCTGTTAAAACTTTTTAAATTTTAATATAATGTCCGCTTCGAAACTTTAAAAAAGGTTCATCTATAGGATAAGATTTACTTTTGCATTGAATCGTGCAAAAATTTCATTCGTTCTTCCGGTTAACTTTCACGAATGTATTAGAAACTTCAACTTGATCGTCCATTTCTCCATCTATACTCGTCACTATCAGCTTCTCTTGATTTGATCAAACAAACCTACGTCTGCGGGCCTTCCGTCTGCGAGACTTTGATACTAAAGAAAGAAAAAAAAAGGGTATCTGATAAAGAGAAGCACAGATCCAATTCCGCGTATAATACGAGAGAAAGCGGGCGCGCCACTAAATAAGCAAAAGAAAATTCGCTTAATAAAGCCCCGGGCAACAGAAATACACGTGTCGCGCCCCTCGCTACCCCGGCAAGTGACACGACCCCTTTTTATTATTCAACTTCTTAGCCGGAAGCTGCGCCGCATATACCGTATACCCACTGTATTATTCGATTACGAGCAGCAGCCTTGACGACGATCAAAGAAAATTTTAAATTTGCGTGCTTTCTCGAAAGAAGAGAGAGAGAGAGTGTGAAAAGAAACCCAGAGAATTAACCAGCATGAACAACTCATTAAACAATAAATAAGGGTAAAAGTCGCTGTGACCATTTCTTATTGCTTTTGTTTCAAAGCTCTCGCGAATGTATACGATCCGCGCCGTTTCATCATATATAAATCACTCGCTCGAGGAGAGGGCAAAGTACGTCGGGGATTTCTCTCTCTCTCTCTCTCCTCCTTCCAGCTTCTCGAGCTTCGTCCTCCTACTTACGGGACACTTCAAAGCTCTTAGACATAATCCCCTTTACGCTCAAAGAATACGCGGTATACACGCGGAAGGGACTGCACGTATACCTACAAGTATACTTGCACATGCATCGAGTCAGTGCGCGCGCTCTTACGACTTTTACGAGCAGACGCGCCTGCATGATATCCCACTGCCTCTCTCTCTCTCTCTCTCTCTCTCTCTCTCTCTCTGTGTGTGCGCGTATCCTGCATAAATAAACAAGCGCGCGTAGCCCGTGTGTATACGATCGTCTTGGGTGCGCGGGGTGGGCGCAAAGTGAAAGAAAAAGCACGCGGAGCATACACGGGGAGTAAAAAAAAGAACCGAAGTATCGGGCTTCGCTCGCGCGCGTTCAGTGTAACAAGTACGCATGTATATATGTATAACGGTAGCGCGAGAGCGAGGGATGGTTATTCGACAAACATTTCAATTCGCCACACCTCGCGCGACTGAATGCACTTCTCTCTCTCTCTCTCTCTCTGACTCTCAGTGCCTGAATCTACATAGCATAGCATATATACCGCTCGATGTGTGCGCATATACACATTATACATACACACGTGTACATATGTCGAGAGAGAAAGGATGCAAACGTCCATCGATCGACGCGCGCTTATACGAGCTCAGCGAGCGGGCCGCAGCCTCTTATTTCCCCCTTGTCCGTCCTAAAGCCTTAGCTGCACGAGTCCGGGATTCTGGCCAGTCGCACCGGTCGCTCCGTTCTTCCCCTTATCCGCGTACTGCTGCTGCTGTTCCTGCTTCTTGTCCCGTTTGCGCTTTCTCCGCCCGTGACCGATGCTCTGGGTGCAGGTGGAAGGCGGCGCGGCCGAGTCAGTCGGCGCCGCCTCCTCGATCGTCATCGGATGCTACGTGAAGCTCGAGTCCTGCAGGCGCACCTGATCCTCGCGATCCTGATCCTGGTCGCCGGCCCCACCGCAGCCGCTGACCATCAAAGGCTCGCGCAGGTGCACTAGCGCCACCTAGCTGACCGACGAATCCTCGGCCGTGGGACTCGCTGGACCGGTGGCCGTTCCTGCGCCCGACTGCTCCAGCTGCGGCAAAAGGAGAAACGGGTTTTTGGTCGGTGTGCTTTGCTGCGACGTCTATGATCACCATGGTGATGGTGATAACGGGTGAGTGTAGAAATTAGTGGGAGGAGTCGGGTTATCGGACTGGCTTGCACGACTGCGATTTACACATGTAACGAGCGACGCGCGCGCTATTGGCTATCGGCTATTGTATTTAAGGATTTTACGTATAATATACAGTTGGGATTTCGCTTTACCGAGGGCCGCGCAATAATCGCGTTCGCTTGGCTACAGAAAATTTGATTTGCTCTTATTGCTTTTGAGGGAAGCTCGCGAGCGTGAGCGTCATTTCGAAAGAATTTATTATATTAAGCATTAAGCGAGAATCAGCGCTCACAAATGGTTACCGTATTCAACGTTAAGATTTTCATAGAGAGTACGGCAGTGGCCTCGATTCCACTGGATCCAATAGTTCAGCAAACATTACACCTTTGATCAACGACGTAAGCCGGATTTCTTTAACGACGCTCGCCCGTACCGGCGCGACTCTATTTTCCAACTAATGTACGTTTGCTCCCGGATATCTCTGGGGATGTACATCTATCGGGGTTTTGTGCGCCCCGGAAAGGCAAGGATCGCGGGAGAGAAAAAGTGATGGCTAGGTAATATTGTCCGCTAAGTATTGTAAATGAAGCAGACAGGCTCGCGGGGGCGAGGTTCGATCATCTTTTTTGCCACCGCTTCGTCGAAGCATCGGAGGGGAGGAAGACGGTGGCGCGCCTTAATGATGGAAACTGACGTGTCCTTTTTGTAAGTCAATTTTCGGCTTTTTCCCCGATGACCAAACTGTATATATACATATATATATATTGATCCTTTACAAGAGGCTGCTGTATTCGAGTGAATTAATAGCTTTCGTTCTTGTATACATATACATAAAGTGCCGCAACTATAGCAACACTTTAAGAAATAAATTATATAAAAAGAGATATTACTAAGGCTGAGTGCAATTTGATGAAAAGGGCATTTTTCGGCTAACAATCTCAGCTCCCTTTTTCTCTCTCCCGCATTTTTATTTTTCGAAACAGCCTTTCACCGCGTGCCGATGCCAATATATAACCGGTAGCCGAAAAAGCGCGCTCGTTACAACAGCTTTACAGAATGAACGGGAAAAAGAACCATACAAATGGAACTCACACATATATATAGATGCGCAAAAACAACAGTCGAAAGGGAAAAAACACGCATCGATGATTCGCGTAGCTTTGGCCAAGACCATTGGCCTCTACTCGCAAAAGCGCGGCAATAGGGGGAGGGAATTAGCGCGGCGCAGGTCGAATCGACACGTGCGTATACGCGTACATATATAATAATAAATAATAGGATGATACCTGGGTGCGCTGCTGTGGCTCGCCGTTGGTCGAGGCGTGTTTGGGCCTCGCGGATTGACTCGGTCCAGATGAGCTGGCGGCCGTGGTGGTGGTGGGTCCTGCGCTGGGTGGTGGCGAGCTGCGCGAGCCCGAGGTGACGCTCTGCATCGTCTGGCTGCGCGCGGCCGAGAATCGCATGCTGCAGCCGGTCCTATAGGCCGCCGTCGACTGTCCGCCGCTCTGCTGCGTTTATTATTTTTCGTATGATCCCGGGGAGGGGCTTTTTACCGAGTTAGGCCTCTTTCTCTCTCCTTCTCTGTGACTGGGTGCGGTGGTACGGTATGTACATGTTCTCGGTGTGGGTGGTGGAGGATGTGCGTGTGTGTGTGTGTGTGTGTCGGTGGGTGGAGGACGCGTCGTTTCGAGACGGTTAGAGTTACATGCGCGAGCGATTGCGGTTGCGGCGGCGTATATATATGTATAGAGGGAGATCAGCTTGGCTTACGATGGATGGATTAAAATGCATGATGGTACTACGCGGAATCGGACTGTCCGGCTCTGTTCTGCTAATGATTCCAAGTTGGTTTCGGTGAGGATTATCCTTACACGGGAAGCGCCAGCTATTTCTTTAATTTTCGAATCTGATATATCCCTTACGAGATTGATTAGGTGAATTAATTTATATAGATGCTTATTGCGTGAAAGGCAACGTTATACCGCGAAGCATTTTTTTTTTGTTATAACAATATTAGAATGCATCAGCTGCAAGTATGCATGAACTGGAAATAGAGCATCGCGAGCGCGCACTTTGCAAGTATAATTATTGTAAAAAGTATCGATTAAACTTTGGATACTGAACTGCGACAATTTAAACATTTTTTCCTCTACTGCGACACGCGATGCGACTCACTGCATTCTCTACGAATCTAGAGGTAATTAAAAATTTCATAGTATACTTTATCATGCTAACAATGCCATCAAAATTTCAGCTCGCGCATAAAATGAAAAAGATGGAACTTTATAGTTTCAGCGTGGTTGCTCCTCTCTTGGCTCTACTCAAAATATATAACCAAAAATCTTTTGGTACACAATGAAACTCACGTATGAACGTTTAATTTCTAAAGGGAGCACACGAGAGTTTGTATATAATATTATTTGCAAACGACGGTGTTTCATTCAACATGGTATAGCTATAGGAGAGAAAGGGATATAACGTATCGTCGACGCATAAAAGTAATATCGTCCTTGTCAATCCAATTTTGAGATCGAATTGGTGTGTATTTGAGTGCACCTGCCAAGTTCTCATGCCTTTTGTTTCTCTCCCTCTGTATATATCAAGATGTTAATTTAACTGAAAGCAGCATATCCCCGGCAGCCGACGTTGTTTTTACGATGTCGCGAGCGAACGCGCGCCTGTCAGAGAGAAAGGGAGACTGCAGGGTGCAGCGGAAAAAGGCGGGAACATCACAAAGGAGGGATTTTAATGAAAACTCGCGCATTCAAAGTAGATATACTGCAACGCGACATCGTGTAGCCCAACGAAGATAATCTTAGGCGCGTTGAAAAAGTGCCGCGCGTCTGACCATCCGCGGAGCTTATCTACTTATTCCAGTCCGACCCTCCGTTTTTCTATCTCTCTCTCTCTCCCTCCTCCGTTTCGATCACGCGACACACACTCGGCGACCAGCCGTCGCCGCCGCCGCGTTTCTTTAAATCCCTCTTTTTATGTACTTCAACCCACATTATAGTTAGTTTGGGGGTAGGAGGGGAGAGTGGGAGTGTAACATCTGTTAGGGAGTAAGAAAAGTCTCGGGGCCCCGAGGCGAGTCGTTGTGCGCGCACGCCTTTATGTAAATCCCATTCTCATAAAGCGAGGAAGTTGGCATTATGTTAAACTCTTGTACGTTTTCCTTATGTATACACAAGGTGCGGTAAATTTTTTTCCTTTTTTTTTCTTCTTCTCGAGCCCCGCCGCGTTTATGGAAAACTCGTTTATGGCGCGCCTCTTAAGCCCAAGCCGCGGCCACCGCGAAGACTTTTTTCTTCCTGTCCTAGCCGCAGGCAAACTGGACGGAATTTCCGAAACTTTAATTGGCCTGTGCGTGTGTGCGTGTCGCGCGCGAGATTCTTTCAAATGTATATTACGCGATAGCTACTGCGAGAAAAAAAAAGAAGTGGGAATCGATTCGATATCGCGGATTTTTTTATTTCCCGACGCGTCGCATAGTTCGATGTTTTTCTTTGTCGTAAAGGAAATTGCGCGGAATTTCAAAGCGCAAAACGAAAGTTTTTACCGCACGGCACCTGGGAATACGCTCCTCTCTCTCTCTCTCTCTCATTTATTTTTTATTATTGGAATTCAAAAATTTCCGATACCCGCTCTTAAATCTCTCTCATATTGTTCGGGCTGCCTGGAAAGAGGAGAGAGAAGAAAAAAAGAAGGCATTGTTCGCGAGCACGAATTGAATTTGTTCCCTCCTCGCGCGCAGCGAAATATGGAAAATATTCCCATAATATTTTCGCGACACGCGCTCAACAACTTTTCGCCGCTTTGCTGCTTCTCTCCCTCC
>UELU01138300.1:8466-43835 GCA_900490025.1 Megastigmus dorsalis | reverse complement strand
CCCCCCCCCTCCGCGCGAGATTTCACTTATATATATATCTATCTCTCTTTCTCCCCACACATTCCGTAATAAAAACTTTACAGTTTCGGCAAACATAACACTAACTTACCACGGAGGTGGGTAGCGCATAGAGACGAAGTTTTCCAATAACTTGTATATCTGCGCGCGAAGTCCATTTTTAAGCGAGAGGAGCTGTTCCACAGTCGGACGTTGCAGCGCGGTGATTCATTCGATTTACGATATTCCGCGTTTCCCGGTTCGCGCTACTTATGGCTTTTATGCCGACACGCGTGCACGCGAGCCGAGAAGAAGTCGAGATTCAACGAGAGCAACTCGATTTTTTTTTTCGTCGATATAATCGACGCGTCGTTGAGTCGATCGGTTCCGGCATCGATGCATCCGTTTTTAAAGCGTTGTATTATACAAGAATGGCTTTCGGGACAGTTTGATCTTATGGTTTCGTTGTATTCTCAGCGGTTAACGAGTAAGAAACTAGGCCAATTAAAGAACAAATTATAAATTATGTCGAAATGCATAGCTACTGTATGTATAGTAGTACTTTCGATAAATGCAAATCTGAGTTAGTTTTCAAAATACAGTGCTACTAGTTTACTACAGATTACTATTCTGTAAGAAGCTATTGTAAATGGTGTTGTAAGGAAATATTTTTTTTAAAATCACGTCGCATTAAAAAGCAAATACGATATCAGTATACTAAACTTCTTAAAAAATTAGCTCGTAATAGAAAATAATCAATTTCTTATACTCGAAAAATCTCAAACGGTATGTAGCGCAAGGCGAACATAAGGGCGCGGCTTATCTTAAATCGTACGATAAGTACACGCTAACAGTGGCGCGAACCTTTTGCAGTCGGAGCGACCGTTCGCGAATGAGATCGAAAGTCAAATAGCTGCAGGCGCATGAGCAGCAGCTCGGGCAATGGTTTGATAATGTACAGGGCGTATGTGTGTGTGTGTGTGTGTGTGTGTGCGTGTGTGTATACAAGAAAAAGAAGAAGAAGAAGAAGAAGAAGAAGCATAGGGTCAATTGAACTCACATTCGGTCCTGGTCGTATGTTCTTGTAGGGCTGGAAGAGGACGATGTAGACCTTGGGCGTGAAGAGGCAGCCGAGCGCCACAGTGGCCGAGATGTTGATGCACATGCACATGCTCGCTATCTGGATCTGTAAGTGCAGACACACACACACACACAGACTCTGAGTTAAACTGAGACAGATGCATATATAGGTATAACATGTAGATATATAAGCCGATGGGAATCTCGTTCCGTCATCGCCGTCGCCGCGGGTATAAGTCGCTTGTCGTCGTTGTCCTCTACGGCGGTTGCAGTGGCGACTGTTGGGGGATGGAGGCGTTGGCCACAGCTGGCGTTAGCGCCTCAGAGACCCGCAGTATAATTGTGGCCTCGTACATCATCGCTCGTAAAGCCCCGTGTATATACATATATATACACACACACATACACACGTATAGAACACAACCAGAGTCTATATATACACGGGGCTTTATCCCCGGTTATCTGCTGCCACCTACGCGACGAAATTACTTGACGCTGGTTACGCTGTAACGCTTGCGATACAAACTCTTCGATCGTAGCTAAGTAGTTGAGAGTTGCTCGTGACTCCGCCAAAAGCACCGAGCGTCTGCGTGTCTGTAGTTTTTTATACGCTACTGATAGTCGAACTTAATTGATAATGCATAGCTTGTTATCAATGTTTATCGGCTGCTCGAGGAGGACAGCATACGAAAAAGTTTTGGGTTTTAGAGTATAGGAAGAATGACGAGGGTGAGGTATCTGATGTTGGATATATATAATAGATTTGGTTGGGCCGTAAAGTTGAGCATTGCAGCATCCGCACTGGTTACAAAGTAATCGATTTTCGCGAATGCGCATAAAACTGTACGCCCCAGTCGTTATTTAAATTAATTATTCATCTGTGATGAGTATACAGGAAAATGGAAGGGATAATATGCGTTAATATATATATATACGATAACGAAAAATTTTCGCGGTTAACTATATAAACGGCATTGGCTTATATTTTTCATTACGTTACATTTGCAGCAGCAGCGATTGGGCGCCGCAATTAACATGACAGAAGACGAACGCTCGAATGCCTTCCGCGACGCATTAATTGCGCTGCAGGCCTCCCCCGTCATTAATGACATTATTAAATCAACTGTGCGCGAGCGAACGGGATGGGAGGGTGGGAAGGGGGGTGGAGGTGAATCGTTCGCGTCGTGTCAAATAAATTTACAATTTAAACGCGGCAGCATCGGCTCGAAACCCCCACCCCGACCACGACCTTTATCATTAGTTTAACGAAATGCACAATTAATCCAATTATCATTGTTAACCGCGCCGTGTAACGGTTTACGCTCAACTATACATGTATATAGAGTCGGAATTTCAAGCTCAGAAACGGACACAAAACGATCCGCGCGCGTTATATATATAGGTATGGATTCGCGAGGTGTGGGTTATACGAGCACGAAATATTGCTGATAAAGCCTTGCGTGCGACGACGGCCGGCCGCCCTGTAATTGTTCGATCCTATATATATTTTTCGTCAACTTTTTTCGCCAGCTCTTCCATACAGCGATTCCCGTGCACACGACGTTTGTGTGTCCATCTGTCCGACGGCTCGTCTAGTCTCCCCTTTGTTTTTCTCCCGCCGCCCCCCCCCCTTGCCCCTCTCCTGGTTACGACGAAAGAAGTTTACAAGAGCTATATTTCTGCGCTCCCGCGGGGGCTTTATGGAGGATCAGTTTTATGGTTATTTTGATATAACGCAGCTTTATGACTTTTTGTAAATGGCTCCTAACTCGAAAACCACTCGTCGTAACTAAATCAAATGTTAACCAAAGTTTGCGTATCGTTAAATTTATTCCTTTCTCGAGATTTACACGCATGTATGTATATATATAACTATATGCAGTGAACATACGTATATGTGCACAGCTCCGGAGACGCGCGCGCGCGCGGGAATGGAAAAGAAAGTTGTTTGTTTTATTGCGGGGCAGTAAATGATAACTGGCCGATAGAACACGTATTTCGAATTACATTTTGGGGAAAGAGCTCGCGGTCAACGCGTTGACGCCGAAAGCGCGCGTAAGTCTAACGGGGAGAGGGGAGGGGGGGTATTGATTAATTCCTGCATTGTATTGTTTAAATAAATTCCGCGTGCGCTCGATTGAGCGCGCGTGTGCGACGATACGCTCGATTTCCGGAGTAGAAAAAAAAAATACCCGCATGAAATTCTATTTCCGTCCGGATTTATATACACATTGTTTTTTTTTTCTTTCCATCTTTTTGTCAAATATGCTTCCCATTGCGCGGGAACGGGTAAATCGCAAATCAAGCAGAACGCGCCACACGCTCTTTAAATGTATAATTTGTCAGGGTGAACTTTTCGCCGCTCTGCGGCGGTCTATCTTTATAAATAGCTTCGCCTTACATATCGATTGCGGCCAATTTCCATCCAACCCGAGATGGATTTGGTTAATCAATTTTCTTTGAATTCTGCATTTTCCGAGCTCCTAAAATGGGATGCCTGCGGATTTTAATTACTGTGTATATGGAATGACCGATGGAGAATTTAATTTTACCATTTATGCTACCGTTTCTCGTGCGCTACCATCACCGTCATTCGATTATTTTCATTTTAACTATAAATATTCTCATTGGAATTAAAAATTGCATATAATTGACCCCTACTCCGGCTCCAGGAATAATAACGATTCTTATAACATTATCATGCTGTTCCACTTGGGTATTACACGTTTTCTTAGAATATAAGCCACACGCATTATTTAAAAGGAACAATGGCAAGCGTTTGCTCTATTACGTAAGCTTTATTTCATCGACCACTTTGTATATAAGAAATAAAGCTGAGCAAAAAACGGGTGAAAGCATTCTCATCGTGATTGGAGCAAAATATACCATTTTTAACCTACGATGCTTGTTTTATTTTTTATGTTCAGTACATCCCCATACAATTATTAATCAGAACAGTACATATAAATGACGCATCGCAGCAAATAACAAAGTTTGAGTAAGCTAAGTGGCAGTTAATTCGCGGCGGTTCTTTATTTAACGCGATCTCAATCCAATGATAAATAGCGTAAATAGCGAATCGAAATGAACGTAATCGCGCGCAACAATGTAGAGAATCAGCGATGACCATAATGCGAGAGCCGGCGTTTTGTTGAACAATGGCCCGCATTAATTTTAATGGGAATCTATAATGCGTTTTTCGATTCCGGTCACGCGCGCGGTAATTGAAAGGCGCAAGACCCGAATAACAAATTGAATTTCATTATTTATACTGAACGGCAATCGGGGGGGGGGAGAGGGGGGACAACCGTTGAGCAAGCGGGTTTGTACTCTGCCGTATGAGCGTATACCGAATTCATTTTTCACGGACCGCGCGGAGCAAAAACTATTTGATTAAATGTGGTAAAGGGTGTCTCGTGTCCAAACTTTCCTAACTTTCGCTCTGACGGGAATTCCCGCGTTATGGGCTGACGTTGAAACTCGTATGGAATTTATAATTTTATATCGCACAATTTTTTGGCCACGTCAGTAGTTTCTTTCAGCTCAGTTCGTTGCAGCTCTACTTTTCAGGCATTGAAACGCTTTTACTGCAGCAGCTTTTTCTTTACTCCGCTGGTAAAAACTCGAATGGGCTAAACACAACAAGGTCTCGTTTCAAGCAATTCCATATGTACTCACCGCATGAATTTATCACCATGTCGATAAGATATATATATATATATCAAAAAATTCTAGAAATGCGACGCCGCGGCGGCTAAACGGCTGTGGACCCGCTAATGCGATGAATTATTAATGTAGGGTGAAACCAAGTTTGATAATATTCCACGCATGGATGCTTTGACAAAGCATAATAGTATATATTCAATGAGCGCTTAACTGTCAAATATAATTTAATATTATCATGAGTTAATGAAACACTTAATCAGATCTCGAAAATACGCAGGACGACCCCTATTGTTCATTTCCAATTCGTGTTTAGAAGGCCAAAATACGTAGGAATAAATTGGTCTCAACTCCAGTTCAGGGACGTTTTTTTGTTTGTGGGCCTGCGATATATATAAACGACCTTCGGAAATCACGTAATAAGACTACTTCTGCTTTCTGACTTTCGTGGATCTTTGAAAAACTATAAAGAATGCGAGAGACTAGGAATAAACGAATTAATGGAGAGACATTAAAATAGAGTGTAGAGAGTAATCGAAACGCTTGAATTTTTCCCTCTCCAATTTACGTGAAAAAAAAAATTGGACCGCTTTACTTGGTTCGAGACCTTGGGATTTAAGAAGAATAATTGCGTGGATTAGAGCCAAGCAGAGTTCATTCATTATCGCTGCGGGTATTATTGCGGGAAATAAAACTTTTTTAAATACGCGCGATCGAGGTTAAATAAATGCAGTATAAATATTATTGACTATCCGTAAGGGCGATAAATTGCACAGCCATGATTTTTATGCGTATTATCATATTCATAAGCTATGCAGAATGTCTTTACGATTAAATTAAGCTCTAGTAGACATAAATCTCCCTGCCTATATGTATACTTGCGTTGAATGGCGCGCTGCTCCATGCAAAACTATATACGTTTTCGTAGCCATTCGTTCAACGCTCAAATCCGCGTTATAAATTTCCCTACTGAACCCTTTCAGCGAAAATCACTAAATCGCATAATGTTTTTCGTGTAAGCTTATACTTTTGTCATATTCAAATATAATGATTTAATTAAAAAAAAAAACCGATATGGATCTTACTAGACAAATATGTATATATATTTAAAATAATCTATTTTTCTCGTCCGGATTCGATATTGTGTATTTATTTACTTTTTATATAATTTAATAAAAGGGTAATCTAGTGGAAGTATCAAGGATGATGTACGGTTCAATGGATCGAGGTGAGACTCGCAGGACATTGATTCCTCAACATATACAGCGAATAAGGCGATGTAAGATTTTCTAGGCAAAATAAGAATAGGAAAGCGTGTTTATCGATAAAATTTGAAAAGTTTTTTGTTGGTGAAGTAAGTTTGCTTGAAAATCACTGAAATAAAATCTTTATCCGTTTAATTTATCAGGATGCGTTTATCCGATTGGTCCCGAGTTATCGCACAAATACGATTAATAAGTAAGATCATATAACAATAAAATTCAACGACATAAATTGCTATGAATAAAAATGTAGGTCTCCTCAGCAAATTGAGCACTGCAGAACGTGTTTGTCAGGTATTTGTTAAATTCTCTGGCGCAACAGCGATCGCACGTGTTATATTGGCGCGCGCTAATCCCGCGCCGCGTCAAAAAGCGCTTGATCGACGTCAGAGCAGCAGCAGCAGCAGCAGCATCTATATAGAGGGTCTGCATATACATACATACACCTATATATACATATAAGCTTACCTTGTAGTCGTTGTTGGTGCCAAAGTAAATCGGTATGAAGGCCAGCCAGACTATGCAGGTCGAGTACATGGTGAATCCTATGTACTTGGCCTCGTTGAAGTTCTCCGGTATCTTCCTGGTCTTGAAGGCGTAGAGGGTGCACATGAGTATGAGCAGCATGTTGTAGACGAGGGACATCATGAGGGCGAAGGTGGAGACGCGGCAGGTGAGGACAGCGGTCAGCGGATACGGATAGATCTCGCTGGTGTCGGGCGGCTCGATTATCAGCCAGATTATCGCACCTATCAGCTGCACCGACGTTATACCTGCAGGGGAAACAATCCGAGCCGAGAGCTCTTTTATACCTGTATACGATTTAGTGCTCGGGAAACGCGCACCTCGCTCGGCTTCGAAGCGCGTGATAACGAGGTGCGCCTGCCTGCGATCTATATGTTTTAGGTTTGACGCGCGCGCGTCATCTGCAGTCGCGAATTTCTGATGCGGTGCAGCAAGTGCAGTTGCGCGCGAGTACACGGGGATGACGTACATCTCGCGATAATAAAATGGATTGCTTGATCGTTTGGCGAATAAGTCAAGATTTTTGAGGATATTGCAAATTGCGAAACTGGCCCCGCGTCGATCGATCGGATTATATCCGATAATAATCAATTCCAAAACTATGTCGCGTGCATTTCGACGATCCATTAGTCCTTTAATTATTATTAATAAAGCGAGTACAGCGGCACTCTATATACCGTCGCGACGAAAATATTATTATATCCATTCAAAGGGTAATAAAGAGTGATATATAATATCCCATCTCTGCAGATGAGAGGGTAATTTTTAAAAGAAAAAAAGGATTCATACACCCGCGTGCTGCTGAAAATTTAATTTGAACAAGTTGCATTTGACGGTCCTTTTTAGAGCGATGAACAAAAAAAAATGGGAGAGGGAGCGAGAGAGTCGCGTAAGTGTGTTCATTACGGCCCGCTTTCGCCCATGCAGATTCGACGACGATGGCGGATGGAAGAGGGAGAGAGAGAGAGAGAGAGAGAGAGAAGGATTTCGATATTTTATGCAGGGTATGACGCCAGACGCGCTTTGATGTACGAGCCACCCGAGGAATATAAGTTTGGCGCGAGTCACGAAACGCGGGAGTGAGCGAGAGCCGAGAGAGTATAGAGGAGTGAGAGACACGTACTATCAGGCTTGGGGGGGCCTGTGAGCACTGAATTGTAAGCAGTTCGCCGTAGGCGGGGTGAAAAGGGCGAGAGGTAAGAGGAGGGATTGCGAGAACGCGCGCCGGCTTTCTATGTGCGCGCAATATAATCGCCCCGAAACATGTAAGCCTTTTCGTTATATTGGCTTTGCCGATATACTGCCGAACACGCTCAAGTATAAGTAGGAATTGAAAGGAGGAACGATTCTCTCTCTCTCTCTCTCTCTCTCTCTCTCTCTCTCAGTCACTCTGACTGCTCGTTCTAGTTCCGGATAATTGATTGTCGTGGATTCTAAGCACGCGCTGCTTTAATCATCGGGTTTGTTGTGGAAATGGAATCATTATCGTTTGAGTTTTGTGTTTCTTTTCTTCGACCGATCTATATATATACACCGATATAAATAGTCTCGATCGGAATTTTGTTTTGGTGTTTGATAGATGCGTGAAAATTTTAATAGAGTTTTTGTGTTTGGGAGTTGAACAGAGGCAGAGCGCAAAGTGCACACTCGCGAAAGTCTACCATAAATGCACGTACGCGCGGCATAGTAAATGTAAAGACAAGTGGAAAGTAAGCCAAAGTATGACAGACAAGAGACTAAGAGTTGTGATTAAAACTATGCACGTTAATAACGTTATATTATACGATATAAACTTTACCCCGAATTTGTCGTATATGGTATAAATTATTTGCCATTTGCTAAACAATAAACCAGTGCTGCAAATTATGTTAAGCTAGAAACTATGTTTGTATATTTACACGTTTGTTTATATGCGTTAAGTTCATAAAGTTTCGCGACGTTAATGAGTACGCGCCGTAATAAAATGACGGGAGAATAATGAGAACATTATAAAGTCTGATCGATACATTAATTTACATCCCTATTATGATTATGTACTAAAAACACGTCCTTCTCCGCATACAATCACTTCAAATGTAATCCTACTTGCATACAAGATAAGGCTTAAGTTAAGCTTTATATTATGTAGCGATTCATGTCTGTATACGTCATATAAGGTAAAAGACCTAGCGATGATTTTCTTAGATTGCGATTGATAATATAATATGCCGTACAGATACTACATTCAATAGCACTGCCCAACCTGCGCTATGACTTTTACCTTAATCTGCATAAGTAAAGCGAGAGAGAGAGAGAGAGAGAGACGAGCTCAATCTCATAGTCTCCGCATGAATCGTGCGTGACAACAGTTGGATTTCTCAGGAGTGATTTATCTGGAACTGGGATTGGATCTCTCAAGAGCTTCCGCTTCGAGTTAACGTTAACGCTCAACAGACATTATCTGGTTAATCCGGTATGTATAATCGACGTCGTCGAATTAGTGTGTCTTCAACATGAGTTATAAACTTGATTCCGATTTATATTATACGAACTGCTCTTGAACTGCACCGACAATGCTGAGATAGATGTTTGAATTTTCGTAAAAAAAAAAAGAAAAAAAAACAACAACTGCAGTTGCAAAAGTTTGGCTAAGAAACGTCGCTATTAAAAAGGAAGAAAACATATGCAAACTATATCGCGTTCCGAAATTATATAGTATCGGCCAAACCCTTTGAGCAATCCAGTCCAATCAAATGAAAGCGATTACAATACAATATCGCATGAAAGCGTATATACGTACCGCAGGGCCTCGAGGCACACAGAGACACACATCATCCACTCGACATATTCACTTATATATACGGCTGGAGCTTACACGGTATACATAACTCTAAAATCCCACTCAACTCACCCACGGATATGGCGACTTGGCTCTTGGGCGACGTGTACGAGGGACGTTTGATGCTCTTCCTGCCCTGATTGAAGATCCTCGATATGCGATTTGTCTTGGTGAGTATTGCGCTGTAGCAGAGGCTGAGACAGAGCCCTAGGCCGATCCTCAGGTAAGTGCAGTTCCATTTGGTCGGTCTGCTCAGTATCACGAAGCTCATGAGGTAGCAGGTCAGTATGCCCACCAGTAGTACGTAGCAGAGCTCGCGGCCCGAGGCCATTATCACTGGCGTACGGTTGAACCTGGTGGTGGTGGTTTCGTTGTCGTGGTTAGTTTTTTTTGTTTGTTTTTTTGTCGGTTCGCCCCGGTTACAGGCGGCAGCAAGGAAGAAAAGAAAAATATATATGTGGTTAGAAGGCGAGTTCTTTGCGGATTAGCGAGTCTTTCGGGGAGGGAAGTATTTTCCGGCTTTATCTTTTTCATCGTTACTTTCAGCTGGACGAGCTGCACGAACGAACGCGAGAGAGCGAGCTGACTTTTAGAGTCAGCTACGAGCATTGCTTCGACCTTTCTCATTTTGGAGAAACTCTTATGTCATTTATTATATTTGTCGTAAAGTGGAGTTGATTTTATAATTTAATGGATATAATTGCAGCTGTGGCAATCGTTAATTGTAAATTGTTATATTATTGATAATTCATTTGTGCTATTGCCTTATCTTCGATATTGATTCGTAGTTTCATGTGTATGTTAGTATTTGTAACATATATATATATATATACATATAATGTAATCTATTTTTGAAAATTGAATATATTATTCATATATTATGTATAAGTACACGTTAATAATTTGAGATATCAGTTACATTTATGTCGATAGAGGCTTTTCCGGCTTTCAATTCAATACACGGTTTTAGCAAAAAATGTTGAAGCCAAATTATTTAATTAATAACTGTTAGAATCCCGTTCTCAGAATTAGTTTTGCATTGTAAAAATATACTTAAAACTTATTTAATAGTGTAAATTCATTCCTACGGCCGCACCTGTAATAATATACGTATATAGACGAATTGAATAGTTTGTAAAGATCTATAGGTAGCATTTATCTTTATCAGAAGTAACTTTCTGTAAGTAAATACATATAATAAATTTAGCGATCAATTTCTTCCCGTTTCATTGTATTATTTCTTTGTTGCAAATAATGCTGTAAAACAATTTAGCATATTTTCTGCACGAGCAGAAAGGCAATTTTTCATCGAGAATCTAAGAAGCGGCCGGATCTCGGTCGTTATGCACACACAAAGTGAGCCTTTTTCTCCCCCCCCCCCCAGAAATCCGAAGGTACCTACAGAGTGAAAAAGAAAAAAAAATAGAAAAAGAAAAAATGAACCGGGCAGAATATAGTAGCGCTCGCGCGGACGTATCGATTGCCGCTAATGGAAGAGCGTGTAATTCATGCTGCCAGTAGCTAAAACGAGCGCAACTTGCCATGATTGTTGGTAAATACGCCGAGCTGTCGGAGTTCGCGCTGGTAAACGCGCTCTCTATATCTATGTGTATGTCACGGTTATTAGAAGCGAAAAGGTAACGGGGGAGAAGAAAGACGGTCGGTGCACGTCCCGTTTGTTCGTTGCGCGTTTTAACGCCGCGCAAATATACCGAAAACCACATTTAATTGTCGACCAAGTTTATCGTTAACCGACCGACGAGCCAATGTTTGTCCTTTTAAAATTAGAATATGTATAGTATAAGGTGAAAGGCTCAATCGATCATCATGGAACGTAAAACAATTTTTTCTCCAATCTCTTTATTGCAACGTTTCGAAGGTGTATGTACTTATACCCTCCTTTTCAGGTTAACAACATGTTTACACAATTAATTCTTTACAATCAATATTAAAATTAAAATTAAAAGTTAAATATTAAAACACGTAAGGAACCAGTAAAACAGCGTACCTTATAAAACTTAAAACTAATACATAATGAAGTGTGTTGTTAGCGTACATCAACACCCACGAAAACGTTTATCTGTTACGGAAAAATACGAAAAAAAATTTTTTTATTAAGTCAAAATAGAAAACAAAAGTTAATTTAAAATTTGAAATTGTTTAAAACGCGGGTAACTCACTAGTTCCTCCGCTTTTTTCACTCATAATTTATGAGAATCGGCATAACTTATATTAACTCGGTGCGGTCGATCGCGAAGGGAATCTGTAACTACTTAATGTATATAATAATTTTGTAGAAAAGTCTTCCGAGAGAGAGTAACAAATTCAAAATAGAGTTTTCCGAGATGATGAACATTTTTTACCATAAAAACACGCTTGATAGAATCGAAGACACAAATGTTTTAAAGAAAGTTTATAAAACAACTCTGAAGCTAATACGAAAACACTCTTAATAGTTAAATTTCACATACTCAATTTTACATTTATAAGTCTTATTTATATAAATATTCCGACCACGACGGGACTGATTTTCCCCCCACTTACGTTAACAACACACTTCATTATGCATTAGTTTTAATTCTTATAAGGTACGCTGTTTTACTGCTTTCTTACGTGCTTTTATATTTAATTTTTAATTTTAATTTTAATATTTATTGTAAAGAATTAATTGTGTATAAGCATGTTGTTAGCCTGAAGAGGAGGGTATAACTACGTTCCATGATGATCGATTGAGCCTTTCACCTTATAGAACAATAAAAAGGAACGATAGCTTCAGTATTAAACTTGTAGAATATGTATAGCGGCGCGTACGCGCGGAAAGCAGTTTTTTCTTTGTTCGGTGCGGAAAATCGCAAAAAATATTCTCGATGCGTGACTTCTCGACAGGATCAGTAGCTGGTCAATTCCCGCTGAATAGCGCCTGCTAAATACTGGATGGCTTTATAGGAAATGATGAGAACGAAGGCGTATTTACGGGTCGTATTATTTTGCAAAAAAGAAAAAAAAAAAGACAAAGAAAAAGGGAAAAAAATGCTCCGATAGCTGGCTATAGGTATAGGCGATTGCATGCCACAGGTGACGCGTAAACGTGGATAGCTTATAAAAAAACGAAGAGAAAGATTCCCCTTTTTTCCCTCTGCAGTCCCGTGCACAACGCTTACGCTTTTAGCATAGATGAGTTACGTGTTTATCGTGTTATACAGGGACTGCAAGGTTACGAGTTGCCGCGCGTTTTCCATTATCAACAAACTATATAGCCGGTTACGGGCGCGGGAGGGGCTCTGGCAAAAATGTAAACGAATAACCCGTAAAAATTATGACGAGGCGCGGTTAAACTTACACGTGATCAAAATGAGCAATTGTATTATTATATAGATAAAGGTGCAGAGTGAATAGTATATCGTTCGAGCCGTATAAATACAAGGTGTAGTCAGACAATGCAGCGGAATTTTCGCTTACATATATATGTTCTTACAGATCTTGTAGGTTTTTACCCCGTGCGCGTACAAAAGACCGCGCATTCTCGGCCCTACATTATCATACATCCACGGTGGTGACGGGGAGGGAGCAAAAACTACTCCAACACAGAACATCGATTTATGTTTACAGCGGAGGTTCGGTCGCAATCGCAGCAGTATATCGCACTAGCCTGGGCCCTTTCGCGCGTATAACCAGCCGCACTATGAAAAAATGTGCGAGAAACGAAAGGCATAAAGCGAGGCGGCTGTTTTATGGGGTTATAATACGAAATGATGAGGTAAATCTTTCTTTACAAAGACGTTAACCGCGCGCGAGCTCGTATTGCCCCCCTCCCTTATTTTCGTCTTTAACCGCAGTTTAATTTCCCCTATGGATACTCGAAATATATATCCTCACTCATAGCTTTTTGTACACGTTCACACTTGATATATATATTGCAAATATAACAAAATTAAAGTGAAATCGCAGGGCATTTATATTATTTTGATGGCAAACTCTTCGTTGTTCTATATATATATTTCTTTAGGATCCGATTGTTAGGGGGCCCGACAATGGAGCGAGCCTTTGATACAGGACAGCGTAGAAGCCCGATCGAACGTTTGTTATTTACCTTCGATATACCTCAATAGAGTCAATTCTGCTGAATAGCCGGAGCGGCGACGTTGACCCCTCCCGACCAAAGAGATTCACACCGAAAACAAGTGACAATTCATGCAGTTCAGCGTTCTGTTTCTGATGCTTCGCTCCAGGCGACTCTATATACCCAATAAAAGCCCTCTTTCGTTACAGAAAACATTCAACGTTCCCATTATAACCGTATAGAATTCGTTACACAATTAGATTTCCGTTGAAATTTCAATTTGTAATCCTTTGAATTTGCTTGCCGTGATCAAAACACACGCATAAAACTAGGACGGTTTCACCGCCAAAAAAACCTACGCGAATCTACGTAAAAATCAAATGTTCTACTCTCGAGAGGAGCCCGAATGCTTCTCCCGCGGGGGCAAGAAACGCGACGTATACCGCCACGGACTGCAGGTGAAAGCGATAGGGACGGCAGCCTCGTAAAAAAGGCACGCAGATGGGTAGAGACTCGGGTATACGCGTAGTAAATAACTCACCAGATGAATACGACGGTGGTGAAGATCGTGCCGAGTATGCCTATCGAGGCGAAGCTCAACGGCACTATTGCCCATGGATTCGTCCAGGAGATCACCTCGGCCGAGAGTTTGATGCATCGGCTCTTGGTCACGTCGGGCGCGAATCCCGGCTCGCATCTGCGACACGAGTCGTTGAACACGTAGGCGTCCTCCCGACACGCCACGCAGCTCCAGCAGCAGGGCTCCTGCAACCCAAGTCCACGGTGTGTCATATTTATCGCAACGAATAGCTGTATACCTTGTGGAGAACCATTCGCGCTGCACTCTATCACCTCGCTCGCTTTACGCCTCTTTTACTTTGCTTTCGAGGAGGTCATGAGAGAGAGAGAGAGAGAGAGAGAGAGAGAGAGAGAGAGTGTGTGTAGTGCACTTGAAATTATTGCCTATACGTTGGAGGATAATTCGCTGGAGCGTTGTTGTTGATGTGTTCTTTTCTTCTGTTCGGGAATCGTTGGTTAAGTGCAGCGAGTCGAATCGCGCCACGGTTTAATGGCCGCGGAGAAGTTGTTACTTTTAGGAAATGTGTACTTGGCAGTTGAAGTACGTTTAGCGCGCGGAGACGAAAATTTACTTCTTTATTGATTGAAATCTTCTGGCGCACTTTTTGGGAATGTTCGTGTCCACGATTTGATTTGAGGTGTTAAAATCTACTCTATCACCCCCTTTAGTATTTTATGTCATTATATGAATTTATCGTTTGATGTTTTATTTACATAATTTTCATTTTTTTCTAAGGATATTCCTGTGTGTGTCAAATAAAGGGAAGTGAAAGTTCAAGTTGAAAAGAGATCAAAATCGCGGGACAATAGGAAGTGGCGCTTAGAGAAAGTATAAGAAAGTTAAGACAATGCTCATCATTTTCCTCGATTCAAAGGGAATCGGCTATATAAGGAGTTCAAATCAGAAGATAAAACTGCGCGCTCGAGCCGAGAATGTAGGTGAACCCATCTTATTGTCTCCTTATCGCCTCATTCTTTATAACGACTTGTAAAAAGCCTTATCTTATTCTATAGAATTGCCCGCCGCTTCAGTGTTTTTGCACTACATTAGCACTTAATCAAACACTGCAGTTTTGCGCACGAAATAATAACGTTGAATTACTTGTCACGATAACTTTCTTGCGTGTTTTGTGTGTTCGAGAATTTCATTACTGCAATGTTTTCGTCCAATCAAGCGAATGACAAAAAAAATATATATGAAAAGTTAAAGTTGGTTTGAATACAAAATTCCACGGAATATTTATAAACGGACAAAATTATGAAAATTATTTCAATTTAGTTATTAAATTACGGTACGCAGCATGAAACAATATTTATATTAAAAAATCCCACTTGTTTCGTCCGAAAAGAAATATTTTGTTATTAACTACTTGTTTTTCTTTTATTCGAGTAGAAACAAAAATAGGCAGCTTTTACATAAAGCTTTTGTTCGTAAAAATATTTTAGCCGCACGAGATAACAATTGACTCTCTTCTCCATTCAACTCGACGATGTACTCAAGCCCATTGTTCAAAACGTTATTATTCCAATTCACCAGTATCCGCGAAGTTAAAAAAAAATGTTATCGTCTCAAACGATTTGTAAGGTCAATAAGGTATACCCTATCTGAACCGACAAAAGGATCAAACTAATAAAGACATTGCACGATATACGTATAACGTGTCCTAACTTTTGTATCAAATCCGTTTATTATACGGCGACTAATAGAATTTAAACGCGCCGCGACTCCCTTAAGTAAGTTTTCGACACGAAGTAGTAGTAGCAGCAGCAGCAGCAGCGACGGCGGCAACGTCCCTTGGCTCGACCCGAGGTATTTGTAGCCGTCCGCGTATACCCCCAGACAATGCGAACGTGAGCAGAGAGAGAGAGAGAGAGAGAGAGAGAGAGAGAGACAGAGTCTCGTATATAGGGTCCTTCGGTAAGACAATAAGGACAAGGTTTCCACTGTACTGTCCGGGCGTTATGAAGCGTTTACCAGGTCTCCCCCGAATATCGCTTGGATTCGCTCTCCGCTCAATAGCTGCTCTACTCCTGCTATGTGCTTGACGACAATGCTCATGGGCGCGTCGTCGTAAAACGCGAGAGACTCGGGCGTGAGCATCGAGTGAACGACAGATCCTTGAACAATCCTCTCGTGGTGGATTGGATCGTGGACCTTTGCATGATTTTAATATTGACTATGGTGGTGATTAGGTGGTCGAAAGGATGGAACGAGTTGATTTGAACTGGCTTATCCGCACTTCTTTATCGATTAGCTGCACATCTAAATTATATTATTTTTAATTTATTCTTAACTTTACATTTCATATTTTTGTAAAAGAAGATTTTTGCAAGTGTATCATTATTTATCGAGGAATGTAAATTATAAAAGATGATAAATTTGATAATATATTAAAGTAAAGGAATTTCCGTACACGAAGTCTCTTGCATTTTTAATGATGAGTGCAGCAGAATAGATTTTACTACGCGGGCTCGATGGTAAAAATACGTAGCATTAAGAGATCGCATACTTCCTGGAACGCGGAGGCCGCGGTCTAATGAGCAGTCTCGGAAACTTTTGGTATATGGATTTCGTATTATGCCCGAGCTTACATCCACGAAGAAACTGATAGATTGCGCAATGCACTTTTTGAAAGGGAAGAAAGATGTTCATTGGATATTTCTCGGCTCTTCAGTCTTTTCAAATGGGTCAATTGATTTTAAGATTAAGGCGAAAATATCGCGAGTAATAGGTCAAAATTCTATTTCTGAAAATCTAAAGTCAAAATATTTGCTGGGTTTAAACCAGAGAAATTGAATAAATATTATAAGGGATGTTCTTCACGTCAAAGCTAAAATATTTCACAATTATAGAAATGCGAGTTTTGTGAAAGTTTTCAAAGAAGTATATTCTTAGATTTTTGGGGTACGATGATATTGACTTTCTAGTTTGTGATATAAATGTAAAGTTAGCGAGTTAGACCAGAAAAGTGTGTGAATTAAGAATAAAAAATTCATCTCTGCGATATAGATCCTTAACAACTTTAGAATTCGATTATGCGTGCCAACTTTCTTGCATTATAACGCGAAACTTTAATCGTTTATTCAAAAATCGTATTATGATAATAAATTAAGGATATATGCGCCTCAAGTCGTAACTTGTACGAAAGCATCTCATTCTGGAAAGTGATTCATGCATACCATTAGCTCGGATCCCTTTCAGATTTCAAGAACATTGAGATTCGCGAGGAATTTTCGAAAAAAAAAAGAGAGTAAGAGCATAAGGAGAGAGAGAGAGAGATAGGAAAAAAAAAAACAGCGAAAGAGAAACGTACGGGACGTAGACGGATGAGTTTCCCTTTTCCATTCGAGCTTCTATCCTCATTGATGAAAAAGAGAGAAGGCAAACGAGAGAGTGAGAGAGAGTGAGAGGAAGAGGCGCACTTTAAGGCCAAGGTACTTCATCTTTCCGCACTTTTCCTTAATAATTTCTTCCAGATTGCAGGTCTGTCGAAGTATTAATAATGGATATGCCGAACCATTTCTCTCTCGGCCGCACCAGTTTTGAATACACAAGCCTCGCATCGGCGGGTATATGAATCTCCGACGCGAGAAGAGAAAGGAGAAAAAACGAGAGAAAGTGAGAGCGAGAGAGAGAGAGATGGACCGAGAGCATATACAGGAAGTACGAGAGAAAACTCCGCGAAAAGTTGGCTGCCTCGTATTCGCGCTCACGCATGTGTGTATATATATGTGCGAGCGCCTGAGGAGATTGAGAGGCAACGGTTACCGAAGTATATATGTTGGAGTAGAATAGAATCGCGCGCGCATGCTGTGTGTATGTACGAGTCTGCATGAGCGGGATATTTTTTTGTTCCCTCAGAAAAAAAAAAAAAAACAAAATAACAACAACAACGGCAGCAACAGCACGCACCGACGTCAATTTGGCCTCGCGCGACGGGCGGCAATTTATTTGACTGGTGCTTCTTCGAAAGATGTGGAGCGAGAGGAAGGCGAGAGAGCGAGCGAGCAATCGATTTCGTGCAAGAAAGCAGTATTCGCTATAGGCTCTCTCTCTCTCTCTCTCTCTCTCGCCGCACGAGGCGAATTAATGATGGCTCGCGAGTGAATAAAGGCACAGAAAAAAAGAAAGAAAGGGGAGAGGATGATGATGGCGGCGGAGAGGTGAAAGCCGGAGAAGAAGAGAGGAAAAAAAAGGAAAGTTGCGCGGGCGGAGAGAGAGAGAGAGAGAGGGTGGAAAAAAAGGTGGCTCTCGAGGCTGGAATTTCATCATAATGTGAAAAGAAGCAGAGAGATATCGGGATGAGGACGTTATATATATCCTGATTCCTCCAATCCGTTCCACCTCTTCCTCTCTCTCTCTCTCTTACGAGAGATAGAAATTGGTCACGTGGGAAATGTTTGTCGCGCGCCGCAAACAAGGACACAGCGTTGCACACGGTATTAAAGCGTTTCGCGTTTGATTTGTGCTCCGTGGACCGGGTCGCCGTGTGCGCAACGTAGGCCGTATATCTATCGGCTGGGCGTGCGAGAGCAGTTTTCCACCAACTCGTGCGTATACCCATTTTCGGTATTTCTGCCGATTATTTACGATTATTAATTGGGAAGGAAAGGGGCGGAGTGGTGGTGCAGCATGCGTTTCCGCGCGTGTACACTCGCACGTGCCGCGCTGATTGTATACGCGATAGTTTATGATTCTTTGATTGTACAATCGATGTACGAGCTGTGTATTTCGAACTATTAAGACTGCGATAATAGAGCTGGCATCGTTGTTACAGGTATTTTATTATCGGTATACTGTAATTATAATTTGACTACAATACACACTCACTTCTCTCAAGTATGGATACCATTAAATATACATCTCTGATTGTAATGAAAACTATATGTACATGCCTTCCTAAAATAGTATATCTCAAACAATAAATGTATATATATTGTTCTCTTGGTACGCAATCACGGCGCAGATCCATTATTGCGGCGGCTGGCCATTCAATTCCTGCGTCATCGCGGACCCATCCCCCGCAGCAGCTCCTCGAAGAAGCAATTTGTAACTCGGCGGGCCGTACAAGTTGTTCCGCGCACAAATCATTTTACGTCAAACGTGTATACGAGGCTTTGCACGAAGCGGCGCAAGAGGAGGCCACCACCGTCGCGTCCATCGATGGGATTCCATCGCGCGGGGCTAATGGAACTTATCAAGCGCGATGAAAGAATCGTTATATGGCCAGCTCAGCAGATACGAGAACAATTATGATTGACTCGCGGGGGGTTGTAAAAAAGGCCAACGATTTCTCGCAATCGTTCAGACAAATTGATGCTCTTGTACAGCGTTTTTTCCCCTTTATCTCGTCGAGGCTTTTTCCCCCCTATAAATATATATTTATTCTTTTTTTTTTTCATCGCGTATCTTTTTGTTTTGTTCTTTTTTTATTTTATAAAAAGACGTTGTTAAAGTCAGGTCTAATCTGCGGCATTGCGCGTGCGAGTACGTATAGAGGGTGTAGGGACTCACCTGAAAGTTGCGAATCTGGCCGAGTGGACAGTCGTCGCTGCATATGCTACGGGGTATGTGCTGATCGCCCGCACCTGACGCCCACTGGGTCATGTTTATCTCGAGGTCCAACCTGTCCGCGACATAGAGAACCGAAAACGATGAGATTCTGATGTATTACACAGACATAGAGAGTAGGGACACATAGTCAGAGGTTGGAGGCCTCTCGCAATATCGTGGATTTTGCTTGACTCACCTCTCCTTCCAAGACCCAATGAGCGTGTAATTGTAGCGACCGTCCTCGCCTCGTTGATACTGATAAATGTTGTAATAGCCGTAAGCGTCGCCGTCGGCGTTGAATTTAATTTCCGTTCCTTGGCGGCCTGAAAGCAGCAGCAGCAGCAACGAGCGTGGGAGGAGGGTCCGAGCCCGACCTATTATCGCTCTACTCTCTCTCTCTCTCTCTCTCTCTCTCTCTCTCTCTCACTCTCTCGCTTTCGTCGATTCTGCACACCTGTGCGCTCGACTTATGCGTATATATATGTACATGCGAGACCCTCTCTCGCACTTTGGTTGGCGCATAATATCCCACACTCGAGGCATCGCGACGACCCTCCTGTGCGGATTTCTATAAGGGAGAATTCAAAAGGCAGCCGCGCTGATGCTTCGCGTCGAAATGGCTTTAATTGCCGAAAGAGACGTTATTGAACTTTAAAAAGGTTTTTTTGTCCAACGGCTTCGATGGGGGAGCACGATTAACTGTGAAATTTTTCGTTTTCGAATGGAAATTTATAACTCATTTTTTTTTTTTTTTGAGATTATTTATAAGTCGCGCACAGCTTTCAAAGACTCACCATTGACAAAAGCTCAGATTTTGAAGAATTTGATTTGATTTTTGAATACATTAGAGGCTAAGAGATGGCGAGAAGGTATATCGTATACATATTTAAACCACAGCCATTCACAGAAAGTTTCAGCGATTTTAAATCTCTCCCCCGTAGCCGCGACTTTGACGCGGAATGTACAGGTAGTAGAATCCCCCATAGACATGCATGATTAAGTGTGCATGAATAGGCGCGTTAAAAGGATTTAATAAAGGATAGAAGGGTGAAGAAAGCGCGAGCCAAGAGCGGTAGCTAAGAATTTATCAGCGTCAGTCATTTATCTGAAATTGCGTAGAATGAGTGAATGAGAGAGGAGAGAGAGAGAGAGAGAGAGAGAGAGAACAGGCAGTCGCTTAAGAAAATTTCTTTGGGCGTGACTGTCGCTTTGGAAGTTCTCCGCGCGCGAGATATACACGCGTATACAAGGTGAATCGATCGGTTATTTTTCGAGGCGTCAAAGTCTCGAGGCTCCCCCCTTTTTCGGATTCTCATCTCGTGGAATAAACGATGGAATGGCCGGGGGCGAGAGAGAGAGCGAAAGGGAAGAGCATGGCCTAGGTGATTTCGCCAAGTCAGCGGTAACAACTGCCAAAGCAGAGCAGCAGCAGCAATAGCGCACTGTATTTCTTCCGGTATTAAAGTAGCTCAGCTCATCGCTCGTCTCGCTGTACATATATATATACGTGTGTCTGTGTGTGTGTGTGTGTGTGTGTATAGGGAACGTCAGTGCGTCTTCACTGATATACTGCTACCGCTGCTGCTGCTGGTTTGGCTGTTACAGCTCGCATAAGGACGTTTTGAGATCACAGGGCCAGCGGCGCATGCTGTGCGCGTTGAGAGAATTTTTCGTCATAGCAGCCTCGAGTGCAGCCGCCGCCGCGAACCCCAACCGACTGCATAATGAACGACAAAGTTTGACTCGCGCGACTTTCGACGTTGGATCTCTCGGTCGATGTTGTTTTGCCGCGTTGATTCTTTGCCCCGTGCGCGCAACGCGGCCAAGAAAGTACGACGTTTTCTGGACTTTTTTACTCTTCTCTCTCTCTCTCTCTCTCTTTCCTACGGGTTTTCCTCGTCGAGTTACGCGCGTCAAAGTTTCGAACTTTCCTGCGTTCTTCTTATACCGGGACGGTGGGGTTGAAATATGTCCGCTCGAGTAAACAAATTAAACGGTTATTTTAGTCGGAGGAGATTAATGACAGCCGCGGCGGTATAACATATAGGGAGGATAAGTAAAACGATCATTCAGATCGGCCTATATATCGATTTAACCGCGCTATTGCCGCGGCGCGCGCTTCTCCGAAGAATCCGATTAACGTATTTACTGCACTTTCTATATCCTGCGCGACGACGCGATTGTAATTCCCCGAACTGCCTGAGCTAAACGACTTTATCCGCAAAAACTCATAAATAACAGCGGAACTAATTCACTCGGCTACAAGAGAGAGAGAGAGAGAGAGAGAGAGAGAGAGTTAGTTAGTTAGTTATTTTTGTGTTGGCTTGTGCGCGGCAGTAGACGCGGGTATAGCGCTTCGTCGTCTTTATGTAAATCGACTTTCTTATATAGCAGTTTACTTTCACGGTACGGTTGACGCTTTACTCAAAGTGAGTGCGCGCCGCACGAGTTCCAGAAGTGCCGCTGTTTTTCCCGCGGCGTGGCAACCAAGTTGCGGGTCTTTGGCTTTACCGTCGCTAGGGCGCGAGAAACTTATAAAAAAAGATCTACCCGCGCTACGAGCAGCTATATTAATTATATATCGGAACGTCGCGATTGGTGGAAAAATAATTCAGCGATGCGCAGCGTCCTTTTGTTACCGAAAGGTCGTGAGTGGGACGTCGACATTTCAGACTCTCTCTTCGAATTTCTTTTAAAACTTACATATATACATCACGAGCGGCACCCGATGCTTTTACGTCGCAGAAGCTCGATTCGTTCGCGTCGTCATCGGCGAAGAGCGGACCGCAGAAAGAAAACTATTCAGAATTTGCCCAGCTACCGAACTCGCGTTCGAGTAGGAGTCGCGCGCGTACGACGCTTTTAAACAACATTCTTTCGTGTGTTTATATCGTCGAGTTTTCGCGATTTCTTTCGTTCCCCTCTTTCCTTCCCTATCCCTCACCCCGTGAGAGCGTCGCACAATTGGAAAAGCGCTCTCGAATTTTTGCAGACTATTTCAACGAACATCAGTCACACGCTAGAAAAACCCTTCCCCCCACCCCGTACACAACGCGCCGCAGACTCTTCCATCAAGCTCGCCTCCTTTTTTCTCATTTCAGTCCCTCCACCCGTCACTTTCACACTAATACACACACAGATACACAGAGGCAGACACAGTCAGATGGATAGACAGAGGCGCAAGTGGTGATGGTGCAGCGTCACCCGGGTGTACACATAAAAGCCGGTATCACAGACGCGCGAAGAAGAGAGGCTATAGTAGGCTTGCCTTATAACCATTTTACTGCGCCAGCTCTTAAGTAACGAACGACTGGCAGCGGCGTATATACGTAAACATCGCGTTGAGCGTCTTATCTTTGATGATATCTTACGAGCGCCCGTTCTGTATAAGGGCAAAAGAAGAGCGAGAGAACGGGGCCGGAGAGGAGGAGGCGAGGGAAATAAAGGCGCGCGCGAGACTATAAGAGAGAGAGAGCGAGAGAGAGAGAGAGAGAGAGAGTAGAAAGGACGATGCGCGCGGCGCGGCGACCTCGACTTACCGACGAAGGTGACGTTCCTGATGTACTGCAGCAGCTGCTGGCCCTGGGGCGCCGGTTTCAGACTGTCGCAGAGCTGATGATGCCTGGCCGTTGAGCCGCTCTTCTCTTGCACGCACACGTCCTCGATGACGTTGTGCACACCGTGAGCCATCGCGTACACCGCGTCCGCTGCGAAATTACAAGTACCAGACGACAATTAGAGCCGCGATCTTCTGTTATTGGCCACGGCATTCCGTGTGCTGCTGGCCGACTTTTATCGATACTCTGGCGCTTTCTCACGCGGCCCATCTTATAGGTATACCTTGTCCTCCCAAGTGTCGTTTAATGGCTGGCATGTGGCTGCGGCGCGCGCGAGCCAAGTGATTTTATTTTTATACGCGCTTATTCGTTTTAGAGCGACAGCGGCTCGCGCGACTGCTGCTTGACCAGGATTGCCGTCGGACACTTATTCCTTCTACTTTTTTTTTGGTTCCCTGCTCGACTTTGTCGATGCTCGTTATCGAGGATTTTGGCTATTTTGATTTCAACGAATTTATTTGTACAAATAATTGCGGATACTTATTTTTTTAGGCGATTCAGTGAAAAAAGTTTTAACTGCGCGGACAATTTATATTTGCTTGCGGAATTTTGGATTCGCGCATTGAAAATTTCCGAGAAAAGCGCATTGAAACATTCTGCGAGAGAAATAGTTGAGGCATTGTTTATATTTGGAGCAGAGCCGATTTTGGAATTCTGAAGGGGAACAGCTGGCTAGAGCGCATGCGGTACATTATGCCAGAGTCTCTTTCGCATTCGAATTGGAATCGGGTGAATGGTTAAAGAGGTTTAATACTTTGACGTAGCGAAATCTCCGGATAAAATATATCCGAACGTCTAATCGAGGCTGCGGTGCATCGGTATATATTCGGGATGAATCTGTGGCTCGCGCAATTTGAAATTCAAAATACTTATAGTGTCAAGTGGTATATATTTTGGGAGAATCTGACAAATAATTGACACCGCTACCTCGGAAAGATTTATATACATTCGCGATGTGAATGCTATTTGGTTCGATCGACCAATAGTTTTGATTAATGGTTTGACGCTAACTCGCGAGTACTCGAGACAGACCGAAATTCGGATATAGAGTACTTTGAACTTCGTCACCCATAATATACAGCTGGAGAGAGCAATGAATTTATCGATCGCCCTAACAGAGGCTAAAATTAAATTTGAATATATTTGCGAGCTGCAAAGTGCTAAATGTAATAAAAAAATTTATATCCAGACTTTTGCTCAAAGTGATAAATAGATTCATCGTCGCTTTATTTGATATTCCGTTATTAGTTTATCCTTTTAATCGGTATTCATAGATTCCAAAAGAATTACTTTCGACCATTTTTCCATATCTTGTTTTCTTTTTTAAGATTTATTTCCTTCTTTTATACATGATTCTAAAAAAAAGAAACAGTTTTATTTTAACGTTTTTTAATTTCAAGTTGGAATAAAACTGGACTTGGCATTTAAAATATACAGAAGTGATAAAATGTTGGAAGTAAATGTAGGTCTGACCCGATCTCAACCTTTTCCACTGCGACTCACAAACGCAAATACAATTCCGCTTTACTTACATCCAACTGTTCAAAAGTTTCATGCAAAGCCGCATTTTTTGGCATTAAAATATAAGCGTATAGGGAAAAAAAATCTACTCACCGACAAAGGGTACGAGTCCTTCCTGCTTGTAGTCTATTAGGTCCTCGTGGCCTGTACATTGTCTAACGCTCGTGTCGCTATTGCTGAAGGTGCACTTGTGATGCTGGGACCAGAACTCGCGGAACCAGACGTTCCGGCAGTTGACGTACTTTCCGGGCAGAGTGCGATGGGGCACATTGCGCTCGTGCACGCCCTCGCATTCACGCCCGACCCGCGGCACCAGGCTCTTGTAGTAGTTGTCGAAGCCTGCGGGCATAATACGCGACCGACCGACTCATTTCTCATTCCTTTCCCCCTTTTATACCTTTTGCGTTTCTTTTTTTTCTAGGGGAGGACGAGCTGTTCTGCTCGAATGTTGGGTGCGAATGGGATGGGGTGAGGTATGATAAATTAGATGGGGTGAGCGAGGAGAAATGTTTCGGGTTCGTTTGAGAAAGGTTGGGGTTTTCTTCGTTTTTTCTTTTTTTTCTTTTTTAGGGTAGGACTGATAAAATTATTCCTTTGACGGGTGCTCGAAGTGGGTTTGTTTTATTTGCCCCGTGGATTTGTTTGGGGCTGACCGATATTCAGGGCCTCGACTCTCACGTTTTTCTTTATTTTTCGTTAATAATGCAAAGTGGGAGCTTGGATTATGTAATAGGTTCGCGAGTGGAGCTGGCGATCTTCTGTAGCTTGGAATTTTTTTTGTGAAATGCAATAGTGAACCAAAGTTTCCATGTTAAGAGTACATTAATAAACTAATTGTTTGAGTAGAATAATAGCTATGTAATATTTCTTTTTGATAATATAATCGAGTATATACTTTTGTAAGTTTTCAATGGTTAATATGGCTTCATTGTGGGAATAGCCTACAATGAGCGCGGACAAAACGCAAAGTCATAAGATTAAATCTATTTCTAGTGAAGCCCGCGCTGTAACAAATTTCAAAATATTTCATTCGGCTGCGGGAGAAAGCGACGAGTCATGTTTTTAAGAGCTCCATTAACGGATCATAAAGAGGCTGAATCATCCCTACAGCTACTCGGAGTGGTCAGAATTTACAATCGTCTGTTCTGATTTCCTTCTGTAATCCCTTTTCGCATTAAGGCCCCATACCACCATTTGATAAACCGATGTATAAAAAACATTCTAATACAAAGAACGCGTATAAGTTAGAAAAAATATGGAATACCTACATATATATACTTACATGCATGGAACGAAATAACCACTTGGGGATATATCGATATTCAATTTAAAATAATTTAAGCCTCGTAACCCGTATAGGAAGATTGAAAGAAAAAGTTCCAATCAAACTTTTCTAGGATAACAAGCGTGCAGTATATACACGTGCAAGTGGATGTGCACATCGGGCGTGGGCCGATGTGCACTATAAGGCGATGCTCCTCGATATACTCTTTATGCATCTACTTACACATATTGGATACGGTATATATCTGGGCTATATCTCGAAGTCCTGATAGCTTTTTTTCTCAAGGGCTAAATACAGTGTGTCGAAGTTGATACGGGGGACTGGTCCGCGGATCCTCTTTGCATAAACATTGCCTCTGTATACATATTTTCTTCGAAAATATTACTCGAGCTTAAAGAGCTTCGATAACAAAAGGAATATCATATATGCAGAAAAACATTGAACCCTTCGTTAAAACAAGCATCATCAATTCTGAAATAATGGTCGTTTCCATTCTTGATATCAACAAAACAAAAATCAGCTTATTGATTATATTTTTGATGATAAATAATAGGTAACCCAATGTTTTCCCTGCTTAACTCCTTTCTTTCTTTCTTTTTAACTTAAATATATATCGGCCGCAATTTTGCACGAAAAACAAAAGTTATACAGCACCAAGTATACGTACAGCCGTGGCAGAACCTTCATCACGGGCACTTTCGTGTACTGCAGCAGCCTTTATTACATCGGGTATAAAAAATAATCTCCAACTGGAGAGATGACTCAGCTTTTAGTGTCGCCCCCCCCCCTCCCTTAGTAGATATCGCTCAGTTTTTGCCCGATATTGAAAATTTTGCATCCAAAATATAACGAACAGAAAAAAAAAACAGAATCGAACAGAGTGCAGGAAAGGGAAGCTGGGAGGGGGATAGATTGTTGGCCCGTAGAGGAATATAAAAGTTAACGAACCTTCGAGAGAGTTTCGAAAGGGCAGTATCGTAATGGCGCCCTCGGCGGCGAATTCTTGCTCGCGCACCGGATGCACCTTTGCGCCCCACGAGTCGCTCCCTATCCACATGAAGTGTCCCGTCTTGTTGGCCTTTATCGTCGCCTGCAGCAGCTTCCTGTGAACAGACGACACGCGTCCCATTAACGTCTTATGTATATATATATATATTTTTGTCTTAATCGCGAGCATATTCGATGATAAAAAGAAGAAGAAGGAGGAGGAGCGGATAGGGTCGAGATATCGACGTCGGTCGCGCATAAATTCATCGCGCCGCGCAAAGGGGAGAGCAAACGTGCTCGGCCTGAGCAATTCTAATTTTACTACTTACAGGGCTCGACGCGCACCTTTATTTTCACGAGCTCGTAAATCAGCTGGTCGCGCCAGCTGATTTGGCAGAAAAAAAAAAGAAAGACAGAGAGACGCGGAATATGTATACAAACGAACCGTCTGTGCTCTCTCCCCTCGGGCGTTTATATATATGTACGTGTGTGTGTATACGTCTCATAAGAGCGTCGACTAACAATTGATGGGCGTGTCGTTTAGCGTGTAGTCTACGACGCGTACGTGTGTACTTTCTTCCTTCTACACTCAACCACGCCTCGATATCGAGCTGCGCGACTGTGTGTGTGTGTGTGTTTTCTCCTCTTTTTCTTCTTTTTTCTTTCTCTCTCTCTCTCGCGCGCACTATGCTTCTTGCTTTATTTTTCCTGCTGCGAGCGCGGAAAAAAGGAGAATTTTTTCGCCTTCTCCGCTCCGACTCGCCTGGCGTTATACGTATAAGCGCGCCACTAAACCAGCTGTGGTACATTACCGCCTTATGCTGCCACGTGTCGACCTTATCATCATACTCACTTCTCTCTCTCTTCTTTCTTTTTTCCCCTTCTTCTTCTCCGCCGACACTTGAGCCTTTCTCTCTCTCTCTCTCTCTCTCTCTCTCTCTCTTCCACTTCTGCAGCAAAAGCTCTCTCTCTCTGTCACGCGCGCTCGCGTCTTTTACCGGCGCCCCGGTTCTATATATCTTCCTATTCAGCTTATACGACGAGAGTCTCACGCTGCTGATTATTGGATTTCGCTCCCACCCCAGCCACTTCTCTATGTTTTTTTTCAGATGACTCGAGATCCTCTCAATCCATTCGATACTTATAAAGTTAAACATACAGATACGGACTTGGGCTGCTCGGATGATCGCTCCGAAGTGTTATGCTCGAGAAATGAGAATGGCCTTGGGGAGGAGGAAGGGGGGGGGGGCGATCGAGTGGATGACTTGACAAATTAACTTTCTCAAATTGATAATGTTTGACCTTTTCTCTCGCTGTGTGTGTATGTGTGTGTGTGTGTGTGTATCGAGAGGATCGGAAGAACGGAAAGCATTGCGAAATAATTGCTTCGACCGGACAATGGGAATCACCTTGGGGCTACTTTTCTTTTTTTTCTTTTATTTGTTAATTGAAAAAGCAAACCCTTTCAGTGTAATGAGAAATGTTTATTACAAGAGCCTATCCTACCCTTATAAATGTTTCGTTGTATAGTTATGAGAAGATACATTCTTTGTTTTCTATGCAAATTAATTTATTTGCTTTTTTTATCAAATTCCTATACGTGTTTTCTCGCAAGGTCTTCAAGAAATCGTTCATTTAGCCAAAAAAAAACTCGAGACATAATTGTTTCATTTTGAAAATCCACGCGTATCATGATTTCGCAAGTCGCCCGCAACAATAAATTCAGGAACAGAAACGTGGCGAAAAAAGTACACACACATATATATATAAAAAACAAATGTCCAAACTCAAGCGGATGAGGCGTACAAGGAGAAATATGTGATTCTTGAAAAGGCATCCGAAGGCATATATATAATATATATATAGACAGCCTCCAGTGCCCCATGCGCCCTTAATAGGAAAGAAAACTGATATTTCCCTTTCGCTGCGCAGATTTTAATTAGCCCACTTTCATTGTTTAACTTTCCGTGCGGCCCAAAGTTTCCGATATTCCGAGAAAGAAAAATTCGCGAGCCACATCCACATCAGCTGATCCATTTGCGAAATAATAAAAATCTTTGAAAAAGAAGAAGTGCGGGAACTGGAGTCGAAGTAATTACATCGACACCTGTCGCGGTCGCGTTAACTCGGCGTCGCTCGCTTGAAAATAAATAGCTGTGCAGCCCCTGGCAAAGAGAGAGAGAGAGAGAGAGGGAGAGTCGGAAGAATGCGCGGAATGTCTAGAGCGCGAGCGGCGATGCCATCACGGCCGATTCAATAGTTAATTTCGCCGGTAAATTACTCACGGAGACAAGGTCCCCGCTCTCTCGCTCTCTTTCGCCTACTTGTTTAAAGAGACAGAAGGGGCGAGCAATATATACAGATATATATATATATATAGAGAGAGAGAGCGAGGTATACACTCGAGTGGAGAAGTAGTGCGAGTCTGGATAGAGTCAGCCAAGGGACACGAGGAGATCTCCCCAGTATACCCAGCCATTTGTCTTTATATAAGATCGACAGTCGTCGCAGCGACTGAATATTTGATGTAATAGTCAGCCAAAGCATTCGGCTTTTGTCCACTTGCGTCCACCTCGATGGCACATAACGAAACGATCCTCTTCTCTCTCCCTCTCTCCCCCCTACATCCCATATCTCGACGCACACGGGAATTTTACGATCGAGATCGTGTATTTTCAATTTCAAATTCCATTCCCACCCTCGGCTCTCTTACCTTATCTCTTTCCTTGTTCTTTTTATTCCTTCTAACGTCCTATATAGCTGACCTTTTACGAGCTGCTTCAATCGGGTTATTAAAATCCTTTAACCACCGCTACGGTCGCAAAGCGCCAACCGTTCCCTTCGTTTATTATAGAAATCGATATAGGAAAGCGCTACGTGTGTGTGTGTGTGTGTGTGGGTGGGTGTGTGGGTGTAGGTGCAACGATGCGCGGCGGCGGGTGCGGTTACAACACTGCGACATTGGTCGCGCGGTACGGCGAACAAAAAAACGAACGAACGACGGAACGAGCGGATATGTGAACGGAAAAATTGATTTTGTCATTTGGTCGACGACAGCAGCGGCAGCAACAGCAGCCATGGGTAAAAATTATTATTTTTCAACTTCCTTCGCGTTGTAGGCGCAATGTCCGATGCTGATACGCAAGGGAGAGAGAGAGAGAGAGAGAGAGAGTGAGAGCAGCTTTACTCTTGGGTCCCTAGGCGCCGGTCAATCAGCGCGCGGCCTCGTTTTTGACCGAGCTTAAACCGTTTAATCGTGTACGCGGCTCGTATATCCGGCCCTACTGGAAGTAATTGGATTCGATGAAATTCGCCCATCGCTTTTCGATTAAGATTCTGGAAAACTGTTTTCCCTCACCCGATCGCGCTCACTTGCTTGTAGCCCCGCGCCCCGAGCGCCAATTAAAATATTTTTTTTTCGATTTCGCGCGTACTTGGTTTAATCCTCGTATAACATATGCGACTTTGTTTACGTCCCATATTCGTAGCACTCGATATTGCTTTACTGCGGTCATTAAGAATCCACATATATACTATACGATAGACGAATACGAAAACAATGGATATCAATGACATTCTAGCTATAGCATTTACGAGTGCGCGCGCGAGGATTTACGAGTGCACCGAGTAGGCGCGCAGTTGGGAAAAAAAAAGTGCTCTTTCTCAGCTCTCGTAACATTTGCGTTAGCGTAATTGGGCGGTATCGGGATCGGCACCGCCGATATAACACTGCGTGTGTGTAACAAGCAGGGACGAGGGGAGAGGGGGAGCTTCGATTGGATATTCGCGCTGCGGTGCTATTGTTAACTTTTATAGCCCCGCGATCGTTATCGGACATTCTCTCGGGTTCGAATAATTACTTCTTCGTTTTTTTTTGTTCCAATTGTAAAATTAGGACGAAGCTTTTTATGGTCGTCCCCCCCCCGTCCCGGCCGATGTCGATGGGTCCGACGGAGAGTTACCGCTCGAGAGTTTTATATCGCTGAGTGAAAATTCGATCTTCGGGGCTTTATGCTCTCGTAAAATAAGGAGCGCAGCTTTGATAAGTTAGAGCCGAGCGATAAGATAAAGTCTATATAAGCAGTGCTTGGTGCTTTCGTTTTTTGGCGGCCAGGGACCGCCCCGCGCGACTGATAAGCGACGAGAGATGTTATGTACATTCTCAGCGGATTCCGCGGCGAGGACGTTTTTGTAGATCGATCCGTCGTCGGCGTTTATCGCGGCTAAGCGGCGAACCAGCAAAGGAAAATATTTCCTGCGCTCATATAATACATATATATATATATATATATATATATTCAATCTGTAAAGTACATCGGTCCTTTGCAAAAGTATTATATACGTTATGATAAAAATGGAAAATTGCGAAGTGCGAGAGATAGAGAAACCTTTTCGTTGATTATTTCGATTCAGACAGCAGCCGTGGCGGCATTTCGACGAATTAAAATCCATCGGCATTATACGTATGTTATGTAACTCACGCATACGCTTCGTTTAGTATATAGAAAACTCGAAAACTGTCATTTTCGCGAGCAACTCGCGGTCGTAATAGCTCAAAAGTTGAAGTTCGATATGTCAGGATGTGCAGTGTCGTGTATAAATGGAAGCGTCGAAAATAACAAGCGAGTCATCTTCTCTCTCTTCTTATTTCTTTTTTTATTAAGATAGGCAGAGAGAGAGAGAGAGAGAGAGAGAGAGGGAGGGTGAGATGGAGAGGTTGAAGAGAGTGAGAGACGGGGGCCGGGGGAGATAAGAGGAAAAAATGAGCTGCATTTTGATCCAAGATAAGTGCAGGTTCGCAGTGTAATCCTGACTGAAGCGCGGGGAGCATATTCTTTCAGCTCGCGCGCCCAAGAACAACGCGCTCTCCCCCCACTCCCCTTCTCCCCCCACTCCATTCTCATTCACTCGCATTCGATTCTAGCCAGCCTTCCAGTTCGCCTGCCACATAGCGCCGCGCGCACAGCCTTTTTCTTCGGATTACTTTGGCGCAGCGCATATATATACCTCGTATGCTTCCCATCTCCCTCTCTTTCACTCCCTTATTCTCTTTGCGACTCGGTCCCTTATTTTTATTTTTATTTCCAGCGAGACTGATTCCCTGCGATTGAGACGCTCAAGAGCGTTTTGCACATACACCTCTACGAGTACATGCGCACACGCGCATCCATATCTATATATCTATATGGACTAGAGATGGAAGGACGAAAACGGCTGCCGCGTGTAGGAACATTTGCTATACTTGGCAACTCGACGTCTTTCGGTTGCTCTCTCTCTCTCTCATTCTCTTTCATCCTTCCTCTTCTTCTTTCGAATTGAATGCAGCATTGGATTTGCTCGAGGACTGTATATATCCTATGTACGTATGGTCAGCGCGCGATGTGTTGTGCAAAGACCTGCGCTAAACCGTTCGAGAAACGATTTAACCCAACCCTTTTACGCTTATTAGATAAAAAAGACCGGAGTTACGTTTTCTTTTTCTATTGTCACCTTATTTTCCTCTCGTTCTCTCGAGTTGTCGCGCTTATCGACGTATATACGAGAGAGAGAGAGAGAGAATATTTCTGCGTACATCAGCGGTGAAAATCTTTGAGCGCGGCCAGATTTTTACGCGTTTCGACGTTTTCAAGGCCGTTGATTCGGAAAATACAAGATTTATAAAGCCTCTTGGTCGTAACTCTCGCGCGACTGCTCGCCTTTTCACATGCAAGTACACGTATACGTATAGCCGCCTATGTTGGCTTGAAAATGCTTTTATAATTATAATACCTATCACAATTATGTTTTTAACAAGATTACGCGCGTATACCTACTTTTATCACTAATTAAGTTTTATAATCCGTATTTAATGTTTAATTCATAGTGAATTATAAGCAGAGATGTGTAAATAGAGTTGTATATTGGGAATTCGATGAACCTTTAAAACTTTTTTGAACTTCGCCAACATCATGGGCGTCTCACCGAAGTCGTAATTATCTACTTGTATTTTTAAAAATCACGAATATAATTATAATAAAACGAATATAATATATATTAATGCTTTTAAAAATGAAAAATCTCCATTTCGATGCTTTACGAGCCAAAGTGTTGTATACTCAAAGTCTCGTATACTTATATAGATTCATTTCACCATAACCCAAATATTATACTGCTTTAATGTTGCTCTATATACATATCTTGTTTCGTAAGCTCCCCGTTGATCTGCAAGCAAGTGTATACAAGGGACTGCCCGATCGCATTGATACGGAAATATTTGCGTATAATTCGATGATTTCTCACCCTCTTCCTCTCTCGTCGGCATTTTTTTCCCTTTCCACCCTCGCGTTCCCGTGCCGTCCGCCCCAGCTGATGTAAGCGACGCGATAACGTTTAGCGAAGGAATCAGCTCCCGGACGAATTATGAAACGTATATTATACGAGAAATCCGACCTTTTTCTCCCTTCTCACCCTCGCACGCGCGCCTGCGAGTGTCGTGTGCGTCCGACGCTTCTTGCGTAACGCGAGCGAAAAATAATGCTCGCTCGGCGACACCGAGTGGACGGGGAGGGCGAGTAGCCGGGAAGAATGATGAATATTAGGTATGTAATGTTCTGGGATTGCGCGCGCGCGCGCGGAAAGTAAAATAATCTCTTTTAGTGCGGACACGATAATAGCTTGTCCGGGAGGAGGAGGGTTTATTTTCAAGCGGCCGAGGGGCGATGCGTCTACGACAACGAGGACGAAAAAATAAAAGAGAGAGAAACGCCGCACGCGCGACGGTGTGTCGTCCGGTGTCGTCATCCTCCTCTCTCTCTCTCTCTCTCTCTCTCTCTCTCTCTCTCTCTCGACAAAAATAGCGGCGCGGCGCGTGCGCTTCGCATCAAAAAGCCATTAGGGACAGGAAAAACAGCGTTGATGAAGATTTCTGTAATTATGAGAGGAGAGAGAGAGAGAGAGTCAATTTTTTCGCTACGCCAAGCCGTACGTATCGCGCGGGAAATTGCAATGAGCGAATACATTCGTAGTTTAGCTACATACCCAGCGTATGTATACTATATGAATTTTTTTTTTATTTTTAATTAAAGCCGAGTGAGCGGTTGTTAATAAAGAAGCGGTATGACGATTTTTTTTATTAGCTTGAGTTTTGTTTACGCGCTCTCGGCTATACACCCTATATCGGAAAAACGTCAGTCAGGAGATATTTTAATTCTTCCTTTTTGTTTTTCCAGCGCGGTGTAATGCTATTAGTGGACATTTTGTAAGAGACAGCGAGATATCCTGTTTAATTGCGGGCTATTTTTCTACCGCAATGTTTGCGTAATTTGCTAAAATACGGTAAAAGAAAAATCGGATTCCCAACTTTAAGCGACACGTCATTTCAATTTTGTCTTTTTTTTTTTGTTAATATGATTAATTTATCACTATAGTTATCCGATTAGTATTGGTGTTTTCAGATTCAATTATAATTATTTCCAATTGTCATAATGTGCAATCAATTATGTATAATTAGATTATAATCGAATTGCAATGAAATATATATTTAGTTTTGGATAAGTAAATTGTTGATTAAAAACATAAATATTTTCACATATTATTTATTATTATAGATGTTTATACCAAATAAATATTTAAGTATGTCATAAATATGAAAGTATGTCAGGAAGGGATTGGAAGCCAGTAAAAATGTGTGGCTTGCCGGAATGTCACGTAAAGGCCGCCGTTCCATTGGACTTTAGAGAACTCTATGTCTAATAAGATTTACCAGATTGAAATCTCTGCACAAAATTATTTTTTTAGGGAAAATTATATATAGCCAGCTTGAAATTATAGTATTTTGGAAAAACAAAATTAGAACTGTAATGGTGGAACTCGAAGAACGCTGACGGACGCATATACAAATCAAATCGTCATGTAGAAACTTTATTTCTAACCCTCCTACGTTGGAATTAACTGTGGAACACATGGGTTTTATATGAATGAGCTCGTCTTTATGCACAGGAGTGTTAAATAGTATATGAAATACTATAGGGCGTAATAAGCATATGTTTATTACGAGACACGATACCCATGAACGTGAGCTTTCGAATTTCTCGCATAATCACAGATTTATTTGATACTAGCTAATTTGGTTAAAATGCAGGGAACTTTCCAAACGCTTCCTTTGACTAAGCCAATTAGGTATAAGAAGGAATTTTATAATTAGTTTCTCGCAAATGCTTCATCAAAGAAATTCGCAATAAAGTATAATCTGCGTACCTGTATACAGACTTCGCGGAAATGGGACAAGCGACAAGGACGAACTTAATTAAGCTATGATCAGAATTTTTAGAAAGCAATAGATTCTCGGTGGTATAAGTTCTATTGGAAGTTTGTATCGCAGACGATTTCGTGAACGCACCGCGTATTAACCCTTTTCGTACCAAATTTCTTTAAAAATCATCA
>UELU01138299.1:0-25943 GCA_900490025.1 Megastigmus dorsalis | reverse complement strand
ATAGTTTGATTTTTATGTTAAGCATTATAACACTATGTCACTAACAAGGGGGACCCAAGAAGTCCGGGAATCCGATTTGACTTAAAGAACGTTTCTAAAGTTTTATCAAAATCGGGTTCCCAGACTCCTTGGGTTCCTGTTAGTGACATAGTGTTATAATGCTGAAGTATTCAATAAATACAATTGCAGTTGCAATAAACGGCTTCTTTGCATAAATACAAATCAATAAGAGGGGAATGAATTTTCAATAGTAAAAAGTAAATAATATTTCTGAATTACGCCTAATTTATTAGTGATTTTTAATGTTGGACAGATTTAAATAATCTAGAACTTGAGGTCCCTAGAAATACTTTAAAGCCAAGGAAATTAAATTTGATTTAAATTGATAACAAGTGGTTATAGAACTGAAAATATATATGCATAATAATTTCATTAACTAAAGCGAAGCTTGTTTTATCTTCATTAAGCTTAAAATCATTCCTACTGCAATCGAGTAATTAAATAAATCATTTAATTTAGGAAAATATTAAAACTGAATATTGTGGAATAATTTCAAAAGCACACAACAATATATGCGCGGGACAGGGGCGCATTGTACACTTTCGTGAAAATCTCATTCACTTAGCTAAAAATATACCTTATTCTCTTTGACGGGTAAACATTTATACTTGGGTATTCATCCTTTTGCAGCTTTAAAAGATTATAATAAAATCTGCTTCTTAAATTTGTACGAATAATACAGCATTCTTATATTAATCGTCTTCGCCACTCCAATAATAAAAAACAAACTTTCAGCAAATTTGAGTGTCTCTTTAGTGTAATGATAATACGCACATTTAGTGAAAACTCAGTCGATATGTGATTCGCGTGAAAAAAAAATGAATAAAAAAAATGTGATTCGTACCTACGATTGCTGCGATCTCTTGCGCTTTCGTTCGTCCTCGGTATGGCACGCGATCTGGAAATGCCAAAAAAGAAATCGGGCTGGTGAAATTAAATAAAGGAAAAGAAACGAAGCGGCACGAGTAGAAAGCATTATTTCAATAAAACGAATTTGAGTTGGATATGACAAAACAAAAGCAAATAATGATGAGAGAAAAAGCAGTGTGCGTATACGTCGAAAAGCGCTATATTTCGAATTCACACTAAAGGCGATTCCACCTCGCTGCGAGAGAATCGTCTTTGAGAATTCCGACTTGATAAATTGAGTAACAGACAAAAGCGTATATATACACATAAGCAATAATAAGCGCGGGTCGAGGAAAATATATTCGCTCTCTCCAGCGTCACGTAGCGCGTCGCGCGCAGAAAAGAATTAATAGCTCGTAGACTGGCAAATGAAATAAAAGTCACCGCGAGAGCATAAAGAATTCGTTGAACTCGCCCCGATGCGAAAAAAAGCGCTCAAGGAAACAGCGGAAAATTGTCTAGTGAAATTGGCAGAGAGAGATAAGGAGAGAGAGAGAGACAAAAGACGTTAGATTTCTTGGCTGTAATAAAAATATCCCTGCGCGCTAGTCATATAAATACCCAGGGGCGAATTCCTCGGTCTGCCTACTCGCTTTTTATACTGTATAATATACGAAAATAATTCGTGTACCGCAGCGACGCGACAATGGGACGTTCGCGACGGCTTCGGTATTACAGATTATACACGGCGTCCTATCGCGTTACGTATATAACTGGTCACAGTCACGCTCATTAAATCTCCGTCTATACCGTGGGGTGCAATCGAAGCACTGATCGATATACACGCGCTTCTTTTGGAAACTGGTCGTTACAGACCGGCATATCTTCGTTATTGGGAGATTACGAGTCTCTTTATTTCTTTTTTTTTTTTGTCTTTTTCTACTCTCGGAAAAATAGCTGCGAGCGGTCGCGCGCACTGTAATTACTTTAAATGGCGCGTGATGAAACTATTAAAATGCGAGGTTCAGGTGTCGCGCGCGGCGAATATCGTCCGCGCCGCACGTTATTGATAACTCTAAATTAGAATCTTCGCGTTGGGAATCATTTGTCAAGTCTGGCGGAGGAAAAGATGAGAATCTGTGGTGCTGCTGCGCTCGACAATTTCGTTGACAAAGTGGAATATCGATTTATGGCCGCTCGCGAGCTTATATGTATATTTGCCAATTATGCAGATTGGATCGCGCTAAAATGCTTTAACTCGTGGCTATAATGTGTGCTAATAGTTGGGTATTTTAATTTGGTTGGATATCCAAGTCTGTATAATGGGGAAAAAAGATCATCTAATACGTTTAACCAATAAGGTATAAGTACTTAGTACGTCTATATAATAATTCTCAAATTAATAAAATCATCATTAAAAGCATCAATTTATTATTATATATGTGTATATAAATCCGTTATATTCATGGGAAAAATGTATTGAAAAGCGAAAGAGTTCAAAGACAGAAATGCAATCCCAGTAAGTGATTGCGAATCGGTAAAGGTATAACAATTTTAAAAACAACTGTACACCGCAATTATTTATGATGAAAGCCGAAGCAAACGCACGATAAAAACGCAGTAAAAAACTGGGATAAAAAGGTTAGCGCTATCAACTTTGCGAAAGAATGCAATTCATTAAAATTGAACTCAGCTTCATCACTTCACGATACATATAAATTTAATGACCTTTCATTAGAAAAAAAAAATACTCTGTCGATATAAAATTTCAGTCACATCTAAGAGAGTTCGAAGACGAAACAATTTAATTAAATAAAATGGCATTGCGAATAAAAGCCACTCAAGTTATATGTACGATAATGAGCAACAATATCGAAGATCTTCGAAGCGGCGAGTCGCGCAGCACAAGCAAAAGGGAAACGGAAACGATGAAAAGGGCATGTAACAAGTGAAAAATCACTACCGCGTAAAGGATCGCCGATCGAGCAGTCCCGCGTCTAACTGGCATCTAGAAGGTAGTTTTATAAATTCTCTCCCGGTCCGCGTGGCGCACAAGCGTGCAATACACGAACCTTTCCCCTCGTTCTCCGGTAGTTTTCTCACCGGCTCGAGAGGAAACGGCGATGCGCACAGGTATTCCTTGTAATTGCCATTGGTATATATTGCGTGTGCTCTTTCGCCACTCTCTCTCTCGCTTCTCTCTCTCTCTCTCTCTCTCTGTCTTGCGAAGGTTCGCTTTAACGATTATTAAGAGTCGGCGTTGTGCAGAGTCGCGATTTTCGTGCTTGCTATATTATATAGGCTTTTCGAGTTCTAAGACGATGCAGGTAACCGCGGCAGATTTATTTCGGTGTTTCGAAACGGACAGATGGGAGAGAAAAGGTGAGAGAAGAACAATTGGACACGGCTTGATTCGGAATTATATTCGCGTCACGGCGCATCAGCGTTATTTGTCTGGATTTCTTTTTATTCCTATTTTGCGTACCTATATATGTATTTTATTTATTCAGAAATTGATTGTGATGGGGTATTGTGAATTTTTAAAATTCATTGACACTTCGAAACTGACGTTTCGCTCGATTTTTACGCGCAAGAGTACATATATATATATACTTTTATTTACGATCGGTGATAAAAATATTCACGTTATTCTTGAATATAAAGCTGATGAAGCGCTGAAAAGTGAAAGTTTTCGAATGCAGAGAGTGTTGCGACAGCAAATATATCATTTTAAAAAAAATAATTGCAATAGCCAACAGCAATTTGTAGTACAAGCTTTGAAGAAAATTTCGTAAAATCCTAATTGTTAACTCACATTTATAACGAATGCAGCAATGCGTGGAATAGCACAAAAATCAGAATGAATATTTCACGGAATCTCATACAAAATAAAATTATCAATTAGAATATGCTTTGAATTCGATAATCGGATCAAATTTTGAATATATTATACACGTACTCATCATCTTTCCTCATATGCATACATTAATAATACATAATTTATTTAATAAAGCTAGCGATCGCGTAACATAATAAAATCACGAAAATAGAGGAGAAGAAAAGGGGGGGGGGCGGGGGAAGCGGCTAGATGTACCCAGGGCAGGATAATAAGATTCCCGAGGAAATTCAACAAAAGCAGCTTTATCACGGAAGAAATGGTTTAAAATTATTGCCAGCCATAGCGATGAGAATGTGCAGCGACGACCTACTTTATGACTCGGAGCGACGAAAGTTTTAGCGCGCGCGTTGTGCAGGAGCAGCGGCGCGATCAATGAGCGGCCGACGCGCCGCCGTCGCTCCGCGCGCGCGGGGGTGAAGACGCCTCACCGAAAGAGAGAGAGAGAGAGAAGGATCTTTGATAGTCTTTGAACGGCTGGCTCGTAAAATCGCGCAGCCGAGGAAATAGAGCAACCGTAATATTCCAATTGATCCAAACAGACACTACAATTTTATTGCGACGACCCTATACATCACGCCGAATGCTTCTCTCTACAAGTAGCGAACTTCCCTTTCTCTCTCTCTCTCTCTTTCTGTCTGTCTATCTTGAAAGAATAAAAGAAATCACGCGGACCGGCATATGCCTCGTGCGAATCGTCTGAAACAGCCAAGCATCGGGGCCGCCGGGATTTACATTCTCTTATTCCATTTTTATACGTGTTATTGGTTTTATTATTCACTTGTTTTATCGCGATGCTAATCCGTGTGTATAGCTCGTAGCTGGAGCTCAAAGATTTCTTTCAAGGAAAGAGAGCTGCTGCGTTTGTTACTTCTTTATTTATTTCTCGTTCTGCAGCCTGTGTGCAGCGCGAGTTTTTTATCGTCAGCAAACACAACGATTCATTCGCAAATATTATTATGCGTTCACGAGTCAACTAAAGCTTGTGTGCATATAAGCACGCGTCGTATTAAATATTGCTTTACTGCAGCACTCCATTCGATTCCACTGTTCCAACTCGTGAATGCACACGTGTGGGTAAAATTAAACTGGATCAAGCGTGCATAAGTCCATTAAAGTATCTGCGCGGCGGTGCAATTCTAACCAACTTAGTTTTAGAAATACGATTGGAATGTTTCCAAAACTAAAGGAGCAGTGCGCGCGTTTCAAAATTACGCATATATAAGATTAACGACATTCTCAGCCAACGGAGATTTAACGAAAGTGCGTCAAACGATCCGTATATAAAAGAATACGCGCTGGATTTTTCAGAGGTCGAAACACACGCAGCCATTTCCAGTTGAAGCGATAAAACGGGAACGTTTCGGTTGCGGGTTTAAAAAGAGGCGACGTTAATAATTAAGAACGGATCGGATCCCCCCCTTCAGGCAGTGAACTCATTCAAAAATAACACACACACAGTGGAAAACGTCAATATTCCCAGCCGCGTCGGCACCACACCGAACCTCGCGCGCCCGTCGATTCCTCAACACACGGCGGCTGTTATGAAAATAAAGTCGAGCGAGCGAGAGAGAGAGAGAGAGAGAAGGGGAGGGGGAGATAGAGAGAGAGAGAGAGCGCAAAATAAAAGGAGAATCGGGCAAAAACAGAGAAATTCCTGAAAACACACGCAGACAGAGAGAGAAAGAGATCGAGAAAGCACGAGTCACTCGTAAAAAGCTGCGAAACGATGAAAAATATCCGCAACAGAGCTAGTGAAGATGTGTTTTTCCGGGGCGGTCGGGCTATATTCATTGCCTTCTCGGACGAGCTCTTTCACATAAGGTTGGAGAGAGAGGTTCGTATAGCTGTAAGGGATCTATCGGATTTATGCGAGCACAAAATTAACCTTCGCCGCAGAGGGGCGAACGCTCAAAGAGAGAGAGAGAGAGAGAGAGAGAGAGAAAGCGCGTGGCGGAACGTTGATAACAGTCCGCGGACTGCGAGCGTCGCTCTATGGTCTAATTGCCTAAATCGCTTCCGATAGTCCCAGCCTGAGACTCTTCGCCCGCTTTAGTTGTGGTGTGTATTTATATACATAGAGCATCGATTATGTCGTTGGGAATCTGGTTTTAAAATGGGTCATTAAAATTACACTCTAACGATTCGTTAGTTTCCTTGAAAATTAATGATTACGCATATTTTTCAGATGCTTTTATACGAGAAGGTGAATGAACCTGGGAATTTCAAGATAATCTAATTACTTACTGGCCCACTAATACATGTATTTCAAGTGAATTAAATATGTTGAATTCAATTCATAAAATGCTATTTCAAGTTTGTATAATTTAATGATTGCGCTATAAAAACTCGAATTCCGTACCAGCATCAGATCTTCCAGCGTCTCAATTATTCCCTGAAAAACAATCACGAGCGATTAATCTCGGAAGCTCTTCTGCCCCATACCGAGCGCACCTAAATAAGATAGTCGGAATGTCCACGAAACGGAGTATCGCGTATGACGCGCGAGACGCTCTATATATCCTCTTTTCCTCTCTCGCTTATATACGCACCGATTCGCTCGCCGAGAGTGCCATAGGTCGGAATGAGATACATCTCAAGCGTTCTATTAATAGAAAAAACGTGGATATGCGGAATAGCTGAAGCAGGGGGGAAGGGGAGAGGAAGGGGAGAGAAAAGGTAGCAGCTATACTAATGCAGAGCGCCACGCGAGCGACGTTAATCATCCGCGTCTCGTTCCTCGCGGAATGGGCACTGGAGCGCGTCCGCGCGTCTCTCTCTCTCTCTCTCTCTTTCTCTGCACGTGCACTTTGCCGCCGCCGCTGTCGACTTCTTCTTACGCGACGTCGAGAGACTTGGAGATTTGCGGAGATGCGACGCGAGTCTTTTGGTCGTCTCAATTCCAGACGATTTAGAACGGATTATTCGGAGACGTGGACGATGTGAGTATATGGCGAATGGGATATTGGTGGGGGATGACGGTTGGTGAATGGTTATTGCTTGCGACACTGACTGGTTGGATCGTTTACTTTTGCTCTATAAAGAGGCAAGACCGAGTGAGTAAAGTTACGGGCGAGATATTGGTGACGCTATAGGTCGCAGTGGTTCTGTATAGAGCGCGCCAAGAGTGCGTATAAAAATAGGGAATTTTTACATTTTTTTTGAAAATATATTCAGTTTATTTTGGGGACACGCGGATCGGTTTCCTCTCAGATCTTTGCGCACCTCATCATGTACCCCTTATGTAATTCGAATGCGACAATGTACATATTTTTGGAAACTCGTAAAGTTGTATTTTGGATGAAATGACATCTAACAGTCGTATGATTTACTCTACACAATACAATTTAATTAAAATTTATTGAACAATAAAGTTGGATTTATCAATATTTAACAAAGATTACTCGGAAGTTTTTTTAATTTATTATATTGATTTTAGAATCTCGTGGAGCATTTATTTTAAAATTTACGCATTCTCTCGCCTACTGCCCGTCAAGTCCAACAAAAATAAAAGTGTCTCTAATATTTTAATTTCGTAGCCCGCAAAACTAAATATATACAGTTGCGTAAATCATTAAATTCCCATTACCTCCGAAAAAGAAAGAAAAAAAAAAGAAAATCAGTTGCTGCTCAGAGGCGGCGTTCAGCACGAAATTTCCCTCTCTTTTACGCCATGTGTACGAAGAGAACTGCCGGCCAAAAGGTCTTACATACCGTCAACGAGTAACAAAGTTCACGTCCGAGGGAAACGTGTATTATCACGGGCACAGGTGTACTTGCATGCCACGAGTAAAACACGATTCTCGGGCGGATCCTAATGAAATCAGATACCTACAGCTGAGTCTCGCTCTTTTATTTTTCTCGTTATTCTTTCCTTCTCTTTCGGCCGTGAAGGTCAGCCCGGCACACGCGGGACTTGGCTATAGACGCTATTATAAGACTCTCTCTCGGGGAACCGCGGTGATATATCCGATGAATTTGACGAAATAATCAAATACGAAATATCCACGTGTCTCGTTTCCTCTCTCTCTGTTTCTCTTCATTGCGCGTTTCACTTGTAATTCCATTCCGAAACGATAAAAAGAGCACCTTCGCGATGAGCGAAAAGAGCAATGAATATTCCGGGGAAAATGTTTTTTCGGCTTTATTTCGCACATATAGCTCGCTCTATCCGAGTGTAATTCGTTATACCGTTTTTTCCCCCTGAATTGTGTGTGTGTGTGTGTGTAGTAATAACGACTAGATTGCGCGGGTCAGTCCAGCTCTTTGAAGTTTTGCCGCCTGCACGACGTGAAATTACTTTATTTTTCTAATTTATATATATATCGTAGCGGAAAATTGCACACCTATAGCTTTATACGATTAAAAATAATAATGAGTAAACAGCGAAGAGAATCGGCGCATTTTTAAGATTGCCTTTGTAATAAAGGGATCGTATACTCGATCGAGCTAACGCTTTTAATTAGTGGTTTGTTTTTTTGCTCGGTTATTGTGCGCAAACAATTAATTTTAACGAGAACTCGCGCGGCGCAAATAAAAGGTGCAGCGCCTGGGACTTTAATGTAAATAATATACAACACAGGAGAGCGATGTAAAAATCAAAATTCCTGGCACGCACACACTACTACGCAGCTCTCGCGCAGAGTCGAATTCTTTTTTTTTTTTCTCTCACCCACAGCCTCGGCGCGTATCGAGCGGGACGCGCAAAAATATATAAATTCGAGCGATAATAAAGCGTCGCGTGCGTTCGCCTTAAAAATTGCTCTTTATAAATAAATAATTGCACTTAGCCGGTTTGCCAAGTGGCCCGACCCCGCGCGGGATCGACTCTCATCCTCCTCCTTCTCCATTTCTTCGTTTCTCTTCCGGCCTCGTCGCTCTTTATATTTTTGCCGAAGAAGAGGAAGAAAGCTGCTTTTGCGCTTAGAAGCTTTTGCTGCGGCTGCGGCTGCTGTTGCTGCAGTCGCGTATTTTATGTTTTTTGCCCTTAGCAGACCCGCGAGAAAGAAGGAACCTTTGTGTTTGAGAAATCTCGACTTACCTTTCAGTGGTGCTTTTTACGAACTCGCCTTTCCAGAGGCCGCACGTCAATTCACGAGCGGTCGCAGCGAAAAAGAGGAGATTTATCGCCAGTAGGACGCCAATCGGTCCGAAGAAGTAGGCAAGGATCTCCATGTCACCTGAAAGAGAAACAGGAAAAAAGCACATTAAAAACGAGACTCGTCCCTCTCGATGTGCCTTTGAAGGCTTGATTACCGATGTGCGCGCGCGACCATTGAATTTCTAAGGGAAGCGGAAACTCTTATTTATATAAAGGATCCCTGCTATTTTTAAAGTATCAACGTTTATTTTAAACATCTACAGCGGCTACTTCAGCTTGTTTTTTTTCTTGCAGAATGATATTTTTTTTTGTCACTCTCGAGAGACTTTTAGTAATTATTTATCTTGATTTACTGGTATTTTTGTTCAAGTGATAAAATTAACAATTTCGAGAAATACGGGATTCTTATTATATATTTTATAATTGAAAGTTAAATCTGTGAAAAGATAAAAATACAATATTTTTTCCTGATAATCCTTCTCTCAACATAAAGCCACTTATGTCAAATATTCATTTTCCTCGAGAGTTTCTAATTTTACCTTTAAAAAGTAAAAGGAGCATTAAATTTCAACAGAATCCATCCATTAATATTTAAAAAAAAGAAAGAATGACTACAATCTTCATAAATCCAACCGCAGTAAAGTCATCGATTGCGATAAAAAATTCATGAAAATTTTTTTTCCCGAATCGCTCGAACGATAGCGGGAACCCACCGGTTCTCAGTCATTAAATAACAACGCGCAATCTAAAAAGAAAAGAGAAAAAGAAAGTAAAAAAAATGCCTCGAAACCCGTATAGTTGAAGCTCGAGTAGGTTCGTGCGGCTTGGGGGGAAACGAAGCGACTACGCTGTAATCCCACGAGCCGCCGTTGCCGCATCGAATTCGCGCAGAGAGAGAGAGAGAGAGAGAGGAACGCGCGGCTAAGCCGCTTCAATAACAAACTGGCTAATAGGCCGAAAATCGTCGGCAAACAGTGAAGCAGCATAGCGGCAGCGGCACTAGCAGCAGCCGTTGCGTCGTTCAATTGGTTTATCCGCACGGAATTCTCTCTCGCTCTTGCGCTTTCCTGTACACCCTCGCAATTAACTTCCAGTACTCCCACCCAGTCTCTCTCTCTCTCTCTCTCTCTCTCTCTCACACACACACACACTCTCTCACTCTGTCTCCCGTAGTGTACATAGCGAAAGCTCCGCCAGCGGGCATTCCTATAACCTTCCTCGAATTATAATTCAATACGCGCGACGGCCGGTTCGCTCCTCTTTCCGCGACCGCCGTGTGTTTGCTCTTTAAATACGAGAACTGTTATGTCTCGCCCTACTATACGGGCCGCATTTTTATCCGCCGCGAATCACTTAACGCGCCCGTGAGACGTGAGTAGACGACGCTCCATAAGGATCGAAATTGTTTGACTTGAATTTCTTCCGAGAGCAGCTTTTGTATTAGCTTTTGTGTCTCTGGTTAATTTACCGCCACGGCGGCTCCTGTCCTTCCTTTCTGCGAATCTTGTGCGCCCGAGGCGGTTTATCAGCTCGTATAGTCGCGCTAAAAATTGAATTTCACGCGTTTATTTCCATTGGAGCGACGATTAACATTCGCATATAAAATAAGTTTCAGAATCGTTTGTGTATTTCCCCATTCGTTTTTAGAATAAAGAAGGATGCGTTGGTTGGCGAGTTTATTGATTAGTGCTTTTATCAGATCGATAGTAGATCGATGCAATTTCTAAGAATTATCACTTCTCGTGAAAAACTGAATGTAAAATACACTTGCATATATAAGTAGATGCAGATTCCGGGTACACTTAGGCATGGCAAGTGCAGGCGAACTTTGCATTGGGATATCCCGCTGTTCTCGAAATCTAATCAATCCGCTTTATCGTGAATCCCAAGGCAAGATAAGTTTTCATTCGAATTTTTCTACTTATACTAGACTTAAATTAACGCTTTTATATTTGAATTACAGATATTTACAGATCTGATAAAACTTTTAACAATCTAAAATAGTAAGTTTCCACAAGAGATCAACGAAAAATCATACCTTCATCGCAGCCATAGCATCTCAGAATCCAAGAGGTACAAAAAAACCGAGGCGGACAGGAAAAAAAATCGGACGTCGGCGCATCGTCGTGGGAAAAACTGAGGAAAGGAGAGGAATCGCGGACGAGCCGTTGACCCCTTGGTTCTTTCTCTCTCTCTCTCGCGGAAGGAAGTCCACGTCGCGCGAGAGCCGCAAAGGCATGGTTTCCCCGGGAGTTCCACGCGTCGGCAATATACGTCGGCCGCAAAAGAATTATAGTAAACCGACTGATCGTGTTGCTGCACTCGCACCGGGCGCCGTTTCGACTGTTTACTCCTCACGCTCTGCTACCGAATGGACCGGAGCGAGCTGCGCTCACACACACACGTGTACACGCACTTCGTATATTCCTTACTTTATGCGTTCCAGTCTGACTTTTTATATATACACTCGGAAGAGAGATTCGAATAAAATAATACTCAAAGCTCGCGAGTCGCTCGCGTATGTATACGGATCCGCGAGGAATTTTAATTTTGTAAACAGGGGGAAAGCGGATTTTGCGCGCTCCGCCGACTTCAAAGAGATTCGCAAACGAATTTATAATGTGATCACTGTTTTCCGGCTCTATATATATATTCTTTTGTTTACTTGTCCTGTACTCGTAATTTATTTTGAACAAGCAGTGCTTTTGGTATTTATAAAAGTGTACAAAGTATTACGTAATGGCTCCTACTATTTAATACCCGTTGAGAATTAATTTAGGAGTATCCACGGCAAAAGAAGGTATAGCACGTTGGGAGAATGGAGAAGCCAAAGATTTTCAATTATGCAAAATGTTGGGAATGATATATGAGTTTAAAAATTAAATGCATACGAAATATTAAGCGGAACCTACACTGGACAATTCGGCTTCAATATACAAAATTCATTATACCCATTTTAAAATATTTTAAATTTTTCGTTGTACAGGAGTCTCGAAACGAGAACAGCTCGTTTAATTACAGGCATATAATGTTTTTAAATAAATAAAGAGTATAATCGTTTGGGTGCACAGCTGGAATATTCCAACTCTCCAGCCTCCAATTTATTTTACATAATTATAATTGAACTGCTTTATTTAATTATTACAAATTATTCATTATAATATTTAACTGCGGGCTTCGCTCGCACCAAATCTTCATCAACGAAATTTATTCCCGATTATTAACAACGGGTGCAGGGGACCTCTGGCTGCTCGTTGTAACGATAAATTGGCAAAATAATAATTGAACCGCGGAAAATGACTTGGTATTTTTAACCTCTTACGCGTGCGACATTATGCCAGAGCAAAAATCGCCGAAAGTACGAATCATGGTGCGCTCGTTGCGAAAGAGCGTCGGAAACAAATCCATTGCCGCCACCCCTCGAAATGCGCGACGAATACGATGGAAATCCGCGGATGATTAATCCACGAAAAATGTATCATAGGTGCGCGCGAGGGACGGCTGTCCGATAAATAAATCTCAGCGTCGCGGTCGAATAGTCCCGCATAAAGCCGCGGCGGAGCCGTTTAGCAAGCGCGAGACGCGACACACCTGCAGGGAAGCGACTGCGCGGCTATAACGGCGGCGGCAGCAGCAGATATCGACGATTCGCTCTCCTGCATTTTATCGGGAATCGCGCATCGAGGGAAATAAAGACTCGTGTCCTATCTGGCAGGCAGTAAAAGCTGCTCGCGCGCACGCGAAGGGAGTAGAGAGAAGGAGAGGAGGATCGCGTGGATGTGAGAGAAAGAGAAAGAGAAAGAGAGAGAGAGAGAGAGAGAGAGAGAGAGAGAGAGAGAGAGACGAGTCAAGGAAAAGTTCACGTGCGCCCCATGAAAAGAGCATTACTTTTTCATGAGGCTGGTCTTGCTCCGCATCGTGTAGTTTCGCACGGCGGTGCTCGGCACTTTTAAAGGCTGTATTAGGAGTAATGTGGGACTGTGGCTCTCATTCTCTCTCTTTCTCGCTCTGTCCGTATGCGTGTGTGTGTGTGTATGTGCAGAAAGTTGCTTTTAAAAGCTTGAATGGTGTCGGGCGGCGCGATGAATGACGCCCGAGTCCCGCAGAGATATATAGAGGGATGCTCTCTTCTTGCTCTCCTCCTTTTTTTTTCCCCGCTGCAGGCAGCTTTTCTTTCCTTTCTTTTCTTTCTTTTTATATTGATGTCGGAGCGGCGAAAGAAGTTGCTGAGTGTGAATTTCGCGGAATTATTTGCCGATTGTGCGGAAAAGCAGCATTTCAGGCCGTGTACCATCCACGAGCAAGATGATTTTTTATAATCTATAAAAAAAAGGCGGAACTTTAAGATCTATGATTCCGGGTTAATGTTTCGAGATAGACGGAAATTTACGGCCGGGGACTCGTCGTAAAACTTTTGCAGTTTGAAATGTTCGATAAAGGTCCGCGGCTATATGCTATACTGCCAGTCCTAAAATCATTACGGATAAAGTCGAAAGTAAATTAATCACGGGAATCACAATAATTATTTGCTACAGCTAATCGATCGTCGAACGAAAACGAAAACCAAACTGATTCGAAGCTCGTTTCTGCAGAAGCAATAGTCAAAGAAAAAAACAACAATGAAAAAGAAAGATCCACGTAAAAAGCTCGAATTCCGAGAGAACGAAGCTATTCCCAACCGCCATCGCTCACCAGGAACGAATCACACACACACACACACACATCTCATCGATCAGCCTTGCGCGCGCGCGTAAAAAGCCTAAAGAAAGAGGGTGTCTCGCGCGGCGAGAGCAAACAGCCCATAAATACCGACCCTATACAAGAGCCGATATACTCGGAAAGGGCCGACGACGACGACGGCGACGAATGCAACTGTCGAGTCTGTATGTGTGTCTCCGTGTATCCGTGACCCACTTCGAGAGAGGAGCCGCCGCGTGTGTTTATATACGCCGGTGCACGTGACCCGCCGCCGGCGCGCCCGGCTTATATGACATAATCCCCCAAACCCGTTTTCGACGACTTGCGACTTTCACGATATATATGTATATATATAACCGAGGCAGAGTCGGAATCGTTTTCGCTTTTCAATTGCTGCACAACGACACAGACCCGCTTCCTTTTATCTTCGATCGTTCTTTCTCTTTTTTTTCTCTTCCTCGCGCTCTCGCCGTCTCGTATACACGGTCTCTTTTTGTGTAAGGAATTGATGCACGTTCTCGTTTTCGGGAGATTATAACTAACGGGCTAGATTAGATTATCGTGCGCTGGAAAGCGGCACGGGGATTTCGAGCGATTGTCAATGGGTCATTGTTTGGGCCTATGCGCTGGTGTGCTATGCGCGTGAAAAATGTTTCTCTTGGCGAGCTGCTGCTTTTGTGACTGCGATGAGCAAATGGGTCGCAATTGTTGAGCGAGGATTGAAAGGCTAATGAAACGATTTTATTTATGCGTTGCTGTAGCCGCGCATGTCAAGAGACTGCTTTTATAGATTTTTTTTTTACTTTTACGACTGTATACACGGGACGTGTTATTAAAGTATATTAATTGTGCATGAACATTGTTGATTTCTTTTGCGAAGGGGTTATATTTAAGAGCGCGTTATATGTGATTTTGACTTGCTGATGGTAACGATCTAACGAAAATCAATGACTGCAAGTGTTTTGAAGAATCGATGACGTGCGGTAATAGACAACCGATGAGATTAACAATAGAAACGGTGCAAAAGTAAATTACCATGGCTGACACTGCAGGGCAATGAAATCAATTTTATTTTCGTGTAACTAAATTAGTAGTAGATATAAGCAATTTTACTTTCATTTCGGACCCCTTTTACATTTAAATACGAGATCCTCGAGCTCGTTAAGAGAATTTAAATTTCGGCTCTAGAACTGCACGGAGTAAGTCGGACAATAGTTAAAATACTGCTCGGGAGGTCCCGGGCGTCGCCAAATATCTTGGAAAACTTTCGTGCCACGCATTTCTCATCCCGCCAATTTGCACATTTTACGCTCACTTTTCTACTTCCCTCTTTTCTCTCTCTCTCTGTCTCTCTCTTGCCCTAAAGCCTTCATGGGGGGTGAGGCAAGGGCGCACAAGTTTTGCATTTTCAATCGACCTGAAACGCAGTAGTCCAACCCGTAATTTCTTTAAACACCGAGATTTTGCGTGAAAATAAACTTTGTAGCATTGTAACAAGGGATATAAACTTTTTGCTTTTCATAATCTCGCTTGCCAAAAACTCCGGCTCGGAGAATTTACAAGCCAATAAAGTCGCCAAATCCTTTTCGAATTTTTAAACTTCCTTTTATACGGAAAAAAGTGATATTTAATAGTGTTTATAATACTTTTATGAAATATTCTTATATTGGACGAATAAGCCGCGATATTTTTTAAAAATTAAGGGCTACCAGATAAGATAAAGAAGAAGAATATAAATATTAAATTTCTTTTATTTATTCATTTATTTTTCTGCGATGGTTTATTAAAGTAACTACGCTTGATTTGACAAAGTCAAATTGCAAATCCAACTCGTAATTATTATTCCTACCCATTTCATGTGCAGCAAATTCAAAAGAGCACGCGACATTTTCGACAAAATTATAACCGAAGCAGCACAGCGAGCCGAAAAAAAAAGGAGTAAACTGAAAAAGAAAGTCGATTATCGGCACGCAGTGCGCGATGAACCGCGAACGCGTCTACAAATTCTATACTATACACAGGCGGAGTGTAGCGAACGCTCTATACACGGACATAAAGGCCCGTCTTAAAGAGTTCGCGCGCTTCGCTCGCTCCATGAAGCAGGCGAGAGAGAGAGAGAGAGAGAGAGAGAGAGAGGGGGAGAGAGGAAGCGTTTCTACGGAGCGGAAGAGCTACGCGCTATCTATATTTGCTTGCATTTGGCGTGCCGCCAACAATGGCTGTTTCGCCCGGTTATATCTCACTCCCCATGGCAACCCATAACAAACATAAGTGAATTATGCCCGCGCGTGCCGTTCGATGCTTTAGCGCTACCGCCGCTATACCGCCGAGCCAACTGCCCCCGCCACTGTGGCTGTTACTACTGGCCCTTGCCACCATCTACACGCCCTTAATAATAGTTCGGCCCTGCCTGTATATATGCACCGCTCGTAAGTCATTCGCTCTACGTTTCGGGGTTTTTTTACTCCTTTGTTTTTTTTTTTTCTTTCGATCCTAACGCAAGCCGAACTGTATACATATAGTGGAAGAGGCTTTCGATATTCATTCGAGTGATTTATCCGGGGGGAAATTAAAAGAGATCCGAGGTGTGTAAATTATTGGCGCTTTAGTGTTAATGAGTTCCGATTCTTGGAAACTATTTTCGAACGTTTCAGCCTGTACTTTTTTATAGGAGCGCGCTAAGGGATTATGGCCCAGGAATGGATGATTTATCGTTAGTTCGGGTTATAGAGATATAGAGATGTGGGAATGGGAATTGATGAATTATAACCGCTTTTCATATATTTTGATTTATTCTTTGTGAATAATGCAGTTTCACGGCGATCATATGCTTTGATGTATAAAAAGAAATTTTCTCTATAAACCGATTATGCAAGTACATTTACTAATTCTTTTGGAAATCCATTGAATTTCATTTAAATATACAATGCTTGATACTCGTCTGCATGTGCCAAAAGCAGATATTGCGATTCTCAACAAACAAAACAATATTGACGATAAAGCCAATAAACTATAAGCCTCGTCATCAGCGCACGAAACACTCGCGCCCAAATTCTTCTACGGAAAGGACTCGATATACACAAACGACGCTCGTACAGAAAGGCACTAATAAAATTCCTCGGAATCGAAGTAGCATAACGCACTCGAATTGCTGCACCCCTTCACTCGTCCCCATATACGCGCCGCGACACGAAGCACAAGTGCAGCCCTCGCTCCTTTGGCCCGCTGCTTTTTCCCGTGGACGCACCTCCGGGAAGGTGAGCGCTTGACTTTTTTCTTTCAAAACTCTCTCTCTTTCTCTCTCTCCTTCCATCTGCACATAACACACACACGTGGCGTCGTGATTTGCAATCTACCGGGTATACGAGAGAGACGGAGAGAAAAGGTGCGATCAATCGCTCTCTTTTCCATTCGCACTCATTCATTTAACTTTATATCCGTTGGAGCCGCGCGCGCGCGAACGACGAGTGATTCATCGCGGCCCTATATCGCCTCGCTGAATTCACGGAATGAAACTTGCCACTTTGGCTCTCTCGATCTCTTCTCCCCCTCTGCTTCTCTCTCTCTCTCGCCTATATAATGGTTACAATAGATGCGATTGGACATTTTCGGGGAATTGTTATGTACGTGTGTGCGTATAGAGAGGTTGCAGGGTTGAATTCGGGACTTGTACTGTAGAGTTACTTAAGTAGGCTTTTCGCGAACTTCGCGCCTGAATGACACTGGCAATTTTAACGGTTACGACGAAATTTCTTAACGTATAACGTTTTATGTTAAAACTACACTTAGGAAAATGAGCTTTGAATTGCAGGGCGTCGCTGCGCGCTCATCGAAATACAACAGCTCTAGTAATTACAAGTTTATTTTAAATATATATATATAGAGACGTAGCTGAATGAGTACAAAGAGATGACAGAGAGCAGCAGCAGCAGCAGCAGCGAGATTTCTCCGAGCTTTTTAATTTAATATCCCGACGCGAAATTGAATGGGCCGAGCAATGGTGCGTGAAGCCATCGGGGCGATTGCTGCTGGGGACACTCGGTATGCTGCTCGGTGTAGATCGGCAAAAATCACTACCTCGCGCGACAGAAGCTTTAATCTTATTCATTTTCAAAGTGGGGAAATCTAACCGATCGATCGATGAGTCAAATCAGCAAGAGCGAAGCATCAATTTTTCCCATCAAAGGAACGATTTCTCTCTCTCTGTCTCTCTACTCCCTCAATCGTTTTCCGCGTTAATTGACGAGCTCGTTGGGGCTGGTGCGTGCGCTGCAGAAAAAAAAGGAAAGTCTTGGGTGGAGGAGCTTCGGTCCTATCTATATATATATACATAGAGGAAGCGCGTCCGAATTCCGGACGCTTAATCCGGTCGATTTAATATATATATACGTAGACACACGAATACACATAGATATAGAAGGTATAGTGGAGAGAGAGAGAGAGACGGTTCTTCCGCTTGGTCGCTCCAACCCTAATCATCGTTTCCTCTCTGCGATTCGCTCGCGGCGCGCGACGACCTTCCTCTTTAGCCAATCAAGCGTCTGCGTGTGAAGTAAGGTTCGAAGGGAGGTTAAAAAGAGGACTCTAGTCGAGTGTATACGACGTATACGTGAATATATATGCCTTCGGTGGATGAATTAGCTCGGAGAATGTTGCCCCCATATGTATTCCGTACGCAATATATCTATTGATATATCCCATCGAAACGCAAATCTCGATTGCGCATAATCAAGTCTCTAAAAAAATCGTTTAAATCAATCGCTGCATATACATAAAACACCGAAAACACACGGTTATATACCCAACCCGAACCCGAACCCCCAATCAATCTTCAAAGTATGCACGAGACTTTGAGATTAAAGATCGAGCGTCGACATGGTCGTCTGCTCGCGTATACATACACACAGCAAGCTTCCCTGCTTCGTCGGCATCAACAGCAGCAAGAGGGTCGCGAGAGAGCAGCCCTCCTGCGCGATGCCTGTAAAACCCTCCAAAAACCCGGGCGCGTCCGCTCAATCGCGATAATTGCATTAAACTGTTGTTGCCGAGAGAAGCTACTGCCGTCGAGTCGGTCGGACACGGCAGCCCCTGACGAGCGCGCTCCGCACTCGTTTATTAGCTCGGCTCTGCACCAGCGGCAACCACTCGTTGCGACATCCCTCGTATTTATACGCCGATACATAAAACACTCTCGGGCACTGCGAGGGGAGGCGAGCGCACCAGTAACCTCTCTCTCTCTCTCTCCGCTCGTAATCCGAAATAAATTGCCGCGCTCCTTTTTTTTTTCTCCTCCCGGCCCCTAGATAAAACCTCCCTCTCTCCCTCCTCGAGTGTACGGTACACACAAGCGTCGTCGTCGTCGTCATCATCGGCGATTTGGCTCTCGCGAGGAAGAGGAGGACCCTCGTTATAAAGTTGCCTCGGCGGCGCGAGTCTGGCGACGATCATCCCCCCCGAGCGAGCACCGAGCGACGGAGAAAGCGGAGCACATACACACACAGCGACAACAGCAGCAGCAGCAGTTTCGAGTGGTCGCAGACAGGTATGTCGAGCGACCGGTAGCAGCGAGCTAGATATTGGAGCGCTTATCGTATACTCGGGACGGATTAGATAGACATGCGCTGCGCCGCTGCTACTGCAGTCCTGCACGAGGGTCAGAGTATACAGCGGACGGGTGTGCACTTGGCCCCCGCGGTATTACGCACTACACAGCTCGAAACCTTTGGCCATTGTGTTCGCTGCTGCTGCTACTGCTGCTGCCGATGCCGTGTATATATCCTGAGTCTGCGTGTGCGTGTGTGTGTATACCGAACCGCCCGCCTCTCCTGTGCGTTTTGATTGCTGCACGTATATATATATGTATATGCGAGATGCGCGCGATACGCCGGCCACTTGATTGCTCTTGCCAAATTGTTGCTTCCCTTTATCGTCGGTGAGGAATGTCGAGCAAGCGAATTCTGTACTAGGCAGCTATATATACCGAGAGATGATGTGCCGCGTGTCCCCTAAGTAAGCGTGTGTTCGACGAATAAAACTCGATTGGAAGCTTGGGGAACTCGTGCAATGTATTCTACGATTATACAAGGGAAATTTTCATAATTACATGAAATTGGTATGTATATTATACGCATAGCGCGGATATATTCAGTGCTTAAAATGGTTTTAAAATTTCTACACGCTGCAGAAAAACAAGGGAGTACAGTACGACGCGGCAGCGATAAATCTCATCGGTGACATTACCAGTGGATCTTCGTTGCTGGCTATGCGCAAAGGATGTTTTGGACTCGAGCGCGAAACAATCGCGCGCGGGGGGTTTTAATGCAGAATAGTGGGCGTGCAGACGCGCGCGAGTTCCCATATTGGCGCGAGTAAATTTTCACTATTATTCGAACTGCTCGCACCGTATAGCGACTCTGATGCATTAGTTTAGTGTGGGTGTATAGTATAGGGCGATGTCTGGAATATACGCGCGCGTGTGTGTATGGAAAGCCGGGGCGGACTGGCGCCAGGTTTATCTCTCCACCCGGATCGTTCATAGTTGTGTGTTACAAAGGCGGGAAGGGTGAGGGGGTATATCTATACCAGTCCAAGTGTTTCCGTATATACACGCAGTAGTCGCTCCCCTCCCCTTTCCCTTTCGATCTACCAGACAGCTTTCTTCTGCCTCTTTTAATTGTGTTTTCGGTATTCGCCTTTATTTGCGCACTTCTTACCGCCTCGGGCTCTCTTTCTCCCTCTCTTTGTTTCGCGTCTCTCTGTTTTATCGACGATTCGCGTCTGCCACTCAGCCGCAGCAGCTTCTCCTTCTTCTTTTTTTCACACCCAACGCGCTTCTTCTTCTTCTTACTTTTTTTTTTGCTCCCATCGCCTTTTCATCGCTGCACCGTATACACACACACACACACGCATACAAGTTGGTGCTGTGTTTTTTCACTCTTCGAGCGTTGGAGAAAGGGGGAAGGGGGGGGGGGAAGAGAGGTGGAACGATTTTAATTGCCCGCGAATCGCGGCCTCGCTTGTTCCGGTCGTACTTATACATTAATTGAAAATTGCGGCGTCGAATGAAATACTGGCTCGCTGCGCCGCGCGCGTGCAGTATTATTTTTATTTGCGCGCATATTTTATCCTCTTGTTTGTGCTGTCTGCCGCCGCCGCCGCCGGTGCCACTGCCGCCGCCTCATGGACAGCTTAATGGAAGCGAGTATCTCGTCTTGTATTGGATGTGTTGAATGTGGCCGTGTTAGTTCGCATTCCCCCCGTCCCTTCTTCCGTACGCACATTTTTACATTTTTATTTGGCGACGAGGTCGTTTCTTGGAGGATACGGTCACGGTAGTTATAGTATCTTGAAGGCGGGTTGGGGGGGTATTGCACGTTTATATAGCTTCTAGCGGTCGTATCAAGCCGTTTGTCATCGGAATCACTTTGTGCGAAGGGACGGGGGAACTGGGGGAGAGAGAGAAGATGTCTCGAGTAGCCATAAGCTGTAGGCATATTCTTTGCACACTCTATACCGATATTTCTAAGCACATCTTTGCGTTTCCATCGAAACTCCAGCTACTGTGCCATTTCGTTTCTTTTAATCCTGTGATTCATGCGCGTACATTGTGCGTTCGATCTATCTTTTGTTACATTTTTTAAGTAATGAATCATCAATATAAGAAGAAAATTATACTGTTTAACAATTTTACTAAAAATCAATTGAAACCTTAGATTGTATACGAAGGTTATTGCAGCTGCCATATATTTCGGATACGATAAATGTTTCTATAAACGTTAATTATAAACTAAGATAAATCAAATTAACACATTGTATGGAACGTTACGTGAAAATAAATCATCACCTGTATCGCACGAATAAAAGCAAAAAAGAAAAAAGAACAGCCACCCGCATGAATCATAATTAATGAAACTTTTACAGGAAAAAAAAGGGAGAGAACGTCTCCCGTACACTTAGTTTCCGTATAAAAACGAAGCGTTTCGTGTCACTCGCCGCACTAATTTTTCTCCGTCAAGTGTCGGCCTCTAGAAAAATCATCCGTCATCCAGCTCATACCGCACACTGCCGTACATGCGTTGTGCGCAAAAAGTAGCAGCAGCAGCAGGCGTTACACATACTCGCCGTACATCTTCTTCCTCTCTACTCGCCGAATTGATTTTATCTTCCTCCCGCGCGCGCGTGTGAGAGGCAACAAAAAAAAAGAGAGAGAGAGAGAGAGATAATGCGCGCAGCGTTCTTTATCGCCCAGACGCGATTGTCAGCTGCGGAGAGCCGTTTCCCGCGGGACGCCATTATCCTGATTTAGCATCGCGCCTCGGCGCGACTTTTGCCTGTGTATATAAGACTCGCGACGTATTGGCTTCTGTCGCGCTCGGAACGAGAAAACAGCAGCTCGCGCGAGAGAATTCTGCCGCTGACAAGAAGCTATACACCACCAGAAACTGGAATATATAAGAGCGCGCGGAGGGGACAAAAAAATATCCAGCTACTTTGGTTTATTTTCTTAGTCGGGCGTGCACGAAACGTCTAGTCGCGTTTCGTAAAAATTAACGGCTGCTCGTGACGTTTTGCCTGCAGGGCCGCTTGAGACGAGATAGGAACGAGCGGCTTTTAAGTATTCGCCTCACACGCGTCTCCAAGTTTCGAGCTGACGCACCGCCGCCGCTGCCGCCGAGCAAACTTTATTTCCGCGAAACTTTGAAATTAGATAAGCCTCTTTATCCTGATACAGTCTACGGGTCGGCATACATTGAATTACCGCTCGCTAAGATTCATCATCGCCGAGAGTCGACTGAGAAGCAAGTGAATAAGCGAATCGAGAACGCATTCGCTATCGATATACAGCGGAATAATATATACGCGTCGATCACGAATATTGTCGGTACATCGTATTGTTGCCGAGGGAATAATTGGCGGTTCAAAAGCTCCGTTGCTGCCGTCGATTCTCCGCGTAATATTTGTGATTATCGTACAATTTGGTGTACAACTACGAGCGGGAGAAAGATACATGTATATCCAACGCACTCCTCGGCGAATAATAATGAAAAGAAGCATCGGTGCCAGACGTAAGAATAGATGTGGAATAACAAGGCAGAAAACGAAGAGATGCGGTACAGGCTGGGCGCACCAGTCCTCCGAGGAGCTATATATCCCAGGACAATCCGCCGAGCGCAATACTCTCACAATGAGAGATAAGAGAGGATAGAGCATGGAGAAAAAGAAGCTGCAAACAAAGGGAAGGCCGAGCGCGGAAAGAAAGTGCGCACAGACGCGCAAATCTATAAGGAGCTTACGAAAGATGCTGCGCCCAAGAATAGCGAACCACATATATATACTTGTTATATACACGTATACCAGCCTCGAACCATCACCTCCGCTCATTGGCAAACTACCGGTAATAATCCTTAACAATAAGATCGGTATCGCTAGAACGCAAGAGACAGAGCGAGAGACAGAGAGAGAGAGAGAGAGAGAGAGAAAATCGACGAAACTTCAGACGTGTAGACGATGAAAGGCTGGAGATGAGAAGAAGAGGTGGGAGGACGCGAGAGCGTAGAAGGAAGAGGAGAGACTCATTGTTGAGTTGAACAATATATATATATCGGACGGTAGGGGGGAAGAAGGATGATCCGCGGGCGCGGAGAGAGATGGGCGAAACTGTCGAATCGCCCCCCGCGCGCATTGTGAGCCGTAATAGCAGGAGTGGGAGAGAACGTCAAGACTCGTCTCTGCTGCCTATATGAACGAGGATTTATGCGTTCGGCTGGGTAGTAAGCGCCTATTATAAAGTATTAATGGCCTTTCCTTCCCCCTTCCCCCCGGTTCTGACTTACAACTGCCTTCCTCTCCTCGTGCACGGGTAATGTACTCCCCCGCGGTGATCAGCTGCTGCTGCTGCTGCTGCTGCTGCTACAAGAGTAAGAGAGAGGTCGTAGGAAGTGTAGACCAAGGCGATTATTATATCGCGATTTTGCGATATCTCCATAATGCGCGGAGTGTGTATAGAGAGCAGCGCGTCTCCCATTTTACGTTCGTATCGCAATAATATATACGCCCTGATTGTGTGTGTGTGTGTGTACCCTGCATAAATATACGTTTAGCTCCTTCTCGTGTACCCCGTATATGTTGCTGCGTGCAGTATGTGAGTATGTGCGTGTGTGTGTGTTGACACGGAGAGGAGACAATGTTGAACTACTTGAGGTTATTGACGTATATATAGCCGCGGACTCGCGTGGCGCGCGCGTGGGACTATACGCGTTCGCGAGTGTTGTGGGGGCCGCGCAGAACTCGTACTATACTACATGTATATGTACGGATTACGTGTACTCAAGACTATTAAACGTAGTCTATAACGAGGAGCGTGTGCTTTGCTTACGTTGGGGGGTACGGATTATTGTCCTCCCTCCTCCCGGTTCCTTCCATCGCTACATCGGTCCGTAGCCGCCACCACGACAAAACAGCAATAAAGAAGCATCTCGTTCGCGGATCGTTGTCGCGCCTCCTCGGCGCTGCTGCTGCTGCTGCTGCTGTGCGTCTCTCTCTTTCTCTCTCTCTCACTCTCTGTGTATCTTGCAGCCATTGTTGAGCTTGGCAAATTTGCCTCGAGTATAAGCGCGTATGTGGAAGAGGCAAAAGATTCAGAGTGCAAAGGCGAGGGTGTTTGCCTTTCGCTAATGCGATTGCCGAGGCGCGATTGGGTGTGCGCGCGCGAGAGAGAGAGGAGGATTTTATGGGAAAAGCGACGCCTGTAATATCGCGAAATTAGTGTGACTTTCGGGTTTTTTTTTGTGTCTCGTACGCCTTTTTTTGCGTGTGTGTATAAGTGTCGTTATGGTGCCTTCTTGGAATGTACAGTTCGTAGGGGTTCTCGGAACCGACTTTATTGCAATCATTGAACGGAATATACGGCATGCGCGTTTTGTTTTCTCTCGTTTGCGAGGGATGAGACCCTAGTTTGATGGACTGCTACACTGTTATTGGTAAGGATCTCGGTCGTATTTATGGAGAGGACGGACAAAAACTGTTATACGATTCGCGTTACTTTGTGAGGTTGAGCAGCGATATAAACATCGGTTCTAATCAAACTTTTGTTATATTTCATTAGCTTTCTCGTGGAGCAAAGGAACCATTGGCTCCATTAATTTCGTACGAATTTACGATAGAGCCCAGCTCTCGCGCGCTCGAGATCAAAACAAGCTCGTCCACACGCGCAATCTCAAAGCGCACAAGATCGAGACAAAGACGCGCTCTCACACACACACACACACACACAAAGACAGGCAACGGTGCCGCATCCGACTCGCTTATAAATACACCTCACCCCACGCGCCAAGCATAATGGCCACTATATACGCGTTTCATTCTCGGTCGTGCAGCTGAGCCGAAACGATTTGAATGCACTTACCGTAGAACCAGCACTGCTTCTCGCCGAAACGAGGCCTGAGGAAGGTCTGGTCGGGCGTGTGGGGCAGATGATCGAGGAAGGCCGCCAGTCCGGCGACTATGAGTGGTCCGCCCCAGGCGTAAGCTCCGTAGAACCTCAGTCTAAGTAGTTCCTGGCCCTTCTCCAGGCTTGCCGGTCTCAAGTCTCTGCAAAAAGAAAGAGGGGATATATACATTATTGACACGCTCACAGATATCAACCGATACTCTTTTGCTTCTGTTCTCATGCTTATAGACGAGGGAGAGATGGAATAGCACTCGGTGCGAGAGAAGTAATGAGAATTAAACCGTCGATGAACTTCAAACCGTACTGGCTCTGGCGGAGACTCTAGCTCTCGCTTTCCGTTTTACGCGCGCGCCCGTGCAAATTGATTGAAATAAGAGGAAAAAAAGGGGGGAATCCCGGCGGGTCGAAGGATCTCTCTCTCTCTCTTGCCATCTCGTATTCGCTCGGGAGAGGAGAAAGTCTTAATTGAACCACATTTTAACGCCGGAATTAACGGTTATCAATTTAGATTGATGGGGAGAGAGGGTTGGCTTCTTTTTCTTAATTGTGTCTTATATACCTGCTGGTCTTTGAAAGGCTCTCATTAAGCTGTTGAGCTATACGCGATCCTTCATTCCTGCTGATTTACGATCAATTAGACGCGAAATTCGTGGGAATTTACGAGGATATACGGTTGCCGCTGCCGCCGCTGGCCAATTTTGCTGCTGACCTTCACTCTGCTACATAAATATAATAAGGTGATGTACTTGCACGACACCTTTTCCTACGAATATGACATTTGCTTTTGATTGCGCGCGCTCGTAGATCCCGCTATAGAACAATCCGTAAAAGAAATAGCGAAACGAATATATATGTACGTAATACATACATATATATATACATATATATAT